>JAQMCX010000021.1:5811801-5840398 GCA_029814765.1 Acanthurus leucopareius
GGCTGAGAGATTGTGTCTGAGTCCACCACCTCTGTTGAGAGAAGGTTTCTCCAGTTTGGTATAGATGGCTTCTTTAAACTCCTCTTTCAAACCATCTTTTCTCTCTCGCCAAAATCTGTATATTGCTGTCCTCAAAAGAGTGTCCCGTGTTCTTTACATGGTTTTATCCATGTTATCAAAAACAATGGTGACCAAAATGTTTGTCTTTTACAGATTTGTGGCTGGAGTCATTAGTAGGGAGCGTATTCCCACATTCGAGAGGATGCTTTGGAGAGTTTGTCGAGGAAATGTGTTCCTGAGGCAGGCAGACATCGAAGAACCTCTGGAGGACCCGATTAGCGTTAGTGCTGTTTAAAAAACAAAAATCATGTCCTGCAGTTTAAAAATGATAGATTTTTTTAAACAGTCCTACTATAAATTGGAGAATTATATTGTTGTGCTTGTCGCAGTTCTGACTGTGTGATGTTTCCACAGGGTGACCAGGTCCACAAGTCTGTCTTCATCATCTTCTTCCAGGGAGACCAGCTGAAGAATAGAGTCAAGAAGATCTGTGAGGGGTCAGTGACTGCACAACATCTGAACATTTAAATCAGTTTTTCTCATCCAGCAGATTCTGATCTGTGCTTCTTCATCCATCTCCAGGTTCAGAGCTACGCTGTACCCGTGTCCAGAAACACCTCAGGAGAGGAAAGAGATGCTAGCAGGGGTGAATGCACGCATTGAGGACCTGCAGATGGTAAATACACATGCAGGAAAAAAACAGCTACAGGTTGTTGACTCATTAACATTGATTTCCACAGAAATACACTTAAACTGGTTCCCTTTTTTTTCCCTGTGTGAAGAAGTGAAGAAATCTAAAGGGAACTGACTGAGGGGGAGATTTCATCAGACAGTGCCCACATCTTCTCTTTATAGTTCACTCTCAACTTCCTGTCCAAGTCGGATGTTTTATTCACAATAAATTACATAATTCAGTTTTAGGTTACACAAATGACCGCTCATCGAAAAACAGAGTCGCTTGCTTCACTAGCCACTGATATAATGAATCATAGGTGGAAAGTGAGAGAGAGGGACATACAAATGTAACAATGTAAGAAAGGCTGGTTTGATAATCATAACTCTTATTTAGCTGACTGAAACATCAGGAAACTTATTTCCACAGACACAATTTACCATCTATTTTCCCACTGCAAGGGAGCTTCTGGTTTGCTTTAGCTTCAGATTCAACCTTGAGAAATGTCCTCAAGCAGGCAGAATTGTTTCACAGCAATGACACCGTTGTGATCATCCCTCTTGTGTCGAATTCCTCCCTAGTGGCTTGTTATCCAGCGTACTGTAGAGCTTCAGAGAATCCCTCCTTCTTTGAGCCTTGTAAATGAGAAGTGTCTTGTATCTTTTTCAGATGATCTGCCCTCATGAGTGTTTATACATCATGTCACACTGTCTCGTATATCACAGAAATCACATTTGTCTAAGTGACACATAGTCCGATCTTAAAGGATCATTGACAGCTGCAGTCAGAGAAACAGGTCGTATGAGACGGATACTTGATATTTGAAATGAATCCAGCTCGACAAATCGATTTGATATCCTCTCGCAGCCTTAAATACTCTGGAATGTGGATCTTGGTGTGTGTGGATGCAATGTTATGCTTGTTGCTGCATGAACGCGAGAGCTAAATGACAGAATGTCACGGATGAAAGAGAAAGTTCAGCCACTCTGACACCAGTCATTAGGCCCCCTGACAGAGGGTTGGACTGTGGCCGTCGGCAGGAAGCGTCGAGCTTAAATATCTTGCTATTTGCTGATCATTAGACACTGTAAATGTGAGTCATACAGCAGGAAACCTGGGAATATCCTGTATCTCTTTTGGGAAAGCCTAATGGATTAAACAGCCCATTTATCTTGAACACATCACATGCTCTTCACTAATTGCACCAGTAAATGTGAACCCTTTTTATGAGTATCAAGGAATAAATGAGTCATCGCTGCTATTTTAAGTTTTCTTGTTATGATAGCCTTTTCTGATTTTTATTATCAGAGACTTTATTTTGACAAGTTTACATACAATGAATCCCATCAGTGATTTAAAAGTTGAACTCTCTTTGTTTATTCCCTTTTTGGTTAGCATTTTGCTTCATAGCTGTATCATTTTTGAATGAGAGAACAATGTTCTGCTCCCTCTCAGATCCTCTTGTAGTTTCTAAACAAGAACAGGATGAAACAAAATGGCAGGAATGGGTGTGGATTCTCACGCTGGATATCTGTCTTGTAATCTTGATCTTTCCATAGTTTTAATACCTAGCATAGATTTATTTATCTAGGATTAGGGTTAGATACTTTTAAACCAGAAAAGCCTAATTTAGGTTTAAAACTTTTTCAAAGAGTCTTGGCCAACATGGGAAGCAATAACAATGAGCTACAAACCAAACAAATTACACAAATTGAACACAAATCTAAATTAAACAGAATAATGATTATCTGAGCATCAATTACACAAATATAGTCATGTAAAGGTATTGTACTCGAGCCGCAACCACCTCGGTTGTCTGCCCCCAAAGGTGCTGAGCCAGACTGAGGATCACAGACAGAGAGTCCTGCAGGCTGCAGCCAAGACAGTCAGAGTGTGGTTCATCAAAGTGAGGAAGATGAAGGCCATCTACCACACTCTCAACCTCTGCAACATCGATGTCACTCAGAAATGTCTGATCGCTGAGGTGTGGTGTCCCGTCTCTGACCTGGACTCCATTCAGTTTGCCCTGCGCAGGGGGACGGTGAGTAACTGAGCACCAGACAGTCTGTGTTCAAAAAGAATATTCATATTTAAGCTGGTAAAGCTCACATTTCATTGAAACACTCACAAAAGCCCTGCCCCTTTTTTATTCTTTAAAAAAAATACACTCAGATTCAAGTTTATCTGCTTATGTTTTGAATGTAGCAGAACCAGTTTGAAACCAGTAAGTGTAAACTACGTCAGTGGAAACAGAGGGTTCCTGTGGCAGGATACTCCAGTGTTTCTATTTGCTCAGATGTCAGCATGTTGCATTGTGGTATGTTTATTTACAGTAATTGAGTTTTTGGCAACTGGAGGAGCTTACAAATCAGAGCGGGGTCATACTCAGTACGCTTGTGTGCTTGTATGTATAATGCATGTCCCAGTTCACTCCTCGTATTTAAATTTAACTGCACCAATCTTTTACTTAACAAGTCTATATGTGATGTTTATGTGAAGAGTTGTGAAACCTTTTGTGGCTCCTTGAGGGAACCTCTCTGACATGAGGAAGCTTCATTTGGGGCTGAAGCCTACAAAGCAGATTTCTGGTCCTTTTCTGAAATCCTGTACTAGTTCATGTCTCTGAGGGCTAATGTGTATCTTAATCTTGTGTTGATTGACATTCAGGAGAAGAGCGGCTCCACTGTGCCTTCCATTCTCAACAGAATGCAGACCAAACAGACCCCACCCACCTATAACAAGACCAACAAGTTCACCTCAGGCTTCCAAAACATTGTGGATGCCTATGGAATGGGCAGCTATCGTGAGATTAACCCAGGTAAGCATGTGCCTTTCTCCCTACATCCTGGGACCTCTGTCTGTTGGTACCCTGACCTTCATTGTCATCCCGGATCTTTTAAGGCAGTTTAACTTTTGGTTTAGTAAAGTCTGCTCACTCAGCTGCCTGTAGTTTTAAACTGCAGTCACAGAAAGACTTTTGTCTTCTCTGTCTCATCACCCATTGTCACCTTGTTGAGAAAAGCCGTGTATCATGACGCGTTTCACTCACATGTTGTTTCACCTGTCACACCACACCTGTCCTGTCATGTGATGCCTGCCGCCCTACCTGCTTGTCTCCAGCGCCATACACCATCATCACCTTCCCCTTCCTATTTGCGGTTATGTTTGGTGACCTGGGCCACGGGGTGCTCATGACCTGTGCTGCCCTGTACCTTGTGTTGAGAGAGAGCAGGCTGATGGCCCAGAAGAACGACAATGAGGTACAGATCTCATCATGGCCGTCTCATAAGCCCTACACCGTCCTTACTTGTGTCACACCAGCTTCTGTGGTGCCTCTGTGGATTCATGGTGCAGAGATGAAGTTTTCCTAGTTTTAGAAACCCAGCTAACTTCAACTTAGCTGTTATTGATTTTTTTTTTCTTTTTTTTGTGGCAGATGTTCAACATGGTGTTTGCAGGACGTTACATCATCCTATTAATGGGACTATTCTCAATCTACACTGGGACCATTTACAATGACTGCTTCTCTAAGTCTCTGAATGTGTTTGGCTCTGGGTGGAGCGTCAGGCCCATGTTTTCACCTAAAGGCAACTGGACGTAAGTGCCATTGTGAATTCCTGACTGGAGCTGTAATCCATTGATCGTGGCAGGTGTAAAAAAAATTTCAAGTCGCACTGATTTTTGTTTTTATCACATTCAGGTTTGACACACTTAAAGAATTTAAAGTTTTGCTGTTGGATCCAGCAGTAGATGGAGTGTTCAAAGGGCCGTACCCCATTGGAATCGATCCGGTGAATATTGATCTTTGCAGTCTGTGTTGTCTTTATTTTGAGAGTGGAAACAAGCACATTTCTTACACATTGCATGCTTTTAAACCATGTATTTGCAAGTGATTTGTGATCAGATATCACTTAAGAAGAAATCCAACCCATAATGTAAAGATATTGATCATTAATTAGCAAAGGATAATGTTGAAAGCTTCATTTTGTTTGTATCAATCAGCCTAACACTCGCAGCGTCTTGACTGCTTTGTCCCTCAGATATGGAACATTGCCACCAACAAGCTGACATTCCTGAACTCATTTAAAATGAAGATGTCTGTTATTCTGGGAGTCATCCACATGTTGTTTGGAGTTACTCTCAGTCTCTTCAACCACCTGTAGGAATGCAGTTTTTCATTTTATTTCTTTCACTTTAAATTTTTCACTAATTGCTAAGATGAAGCAGTGACTGTTTGTGGTTCTCTGCAGGTATTTCAAGAAGCCACTGAACATCTACTTAGGATTCATCCCAGAGATTGTTTTCATGTCCAGTCTGTTCGGCTACCTCGTCATTTTGATCCTCTATAAATGGCTTTCATACGATGCAAGCACCTCCAGGGATGCCCCCAGCCTCCTCATCGCCTTTATTAACATGTTCCTCTTCAACTTCAACGATTCCAGTAACAAACCTCTCTACAGAGGACAGGTCAGATAACCTGAGATACTCATATCACATCCGTCCATCCTTTTGTTCTGAAATGAATCACAGCAAGCTAATTATCCATCTCTAATATTTTTCTTTCTCCTTTTTTTGTCTGAATGTTTAGAATGTTATACAATCACTCCTGGTGGTAATCGCCTTAGCTTGTGTTCCCTGTATGTTAATAGTAAAAACTGTAATTCTCTGGAGACAGCATCTGTGGCGAAAACACCTGGTAAGATGAAGCGGTGTAACTTGAAATATCATGTTGTAACTCAGTTATAATCACAATTTGTGTTCATTACTGCTTTTAATTTTGCTGTTGTCATCTTCCTCTGTCAGGGCACACAGAACTTCGGAGGGATCAGGGTGGGCAATGGCCCTACTGAGGATGAAGCTGAAATCATTCAGCATGACCAGCTCTCTCAGCACTCTGAGGACGAGCCTGAGGTAAAAGAGACGATCCTCGACAATCACAAAAGGCAGATTGGCTGGGGAGGGTAACACAGATTACCGGATCTGCTCACATTTTTAAATAATTCAGTCACTTTGTCACAGTAGGAAACAGAAACCAATAGCTCATGTTCCACTTCCACTGTGGCAATGAAAAGAATCAATTATAGATGTAGGTCTGTTGTGGAAAATGGGTTTAAAAAGTTCCACACTACCTCCATTAGATTAAAGGATATTTTATTGACAGAATAAGGTAAGAAATGTTGTTCTGTGTGTCTTGTTTCATCCAGTTGTGTGTACAGATGATTGTGAGTCTAAATAATGTGTAAGGTGATTTAGTTTCAGACAGGTCAGTTTTTATTGTGTTCATCCCAAAAAAACCTTTAATGCTATCAGATTGTCGTGCTGAACTTTTAGATTTTTTTTTAACTTGTAAATTTTAAACAGTAAATTGATTTGCTTCCTCACTTTAATTTCCAAAATGCCCCAAAGCAGTGAGCAGAGTGTTGTCATCCTGTAATGATGGGTTCACCTTTTTTCCTTTGACTTATTATTCTTGTTACTTCTCTGTTTACTGATGTCTGTCCATCTGTGCGTGCTTGTTGTCAATAACCAAGCAATGCCTTTTGTCACCTGCTGTCAAGGCCCGTGAGGAGGAAGAGGTAGGACAGGAGCTCACGCTGCACACCCCCCTATGCAACCTGATCCCTGCATGTCTAGCTTTTCTGTCTCTTTCTGCCCCTTGCTTTGTTGTCTATGTGTACTGTAAACCATCGCCTGCTGCTCTTAGCTGTGTCTGTGTGTATGTGTGTGTGTATGTGTTTGTATGTATGTAAGTGGTAGTAAGTGTATGGTTGGTGTTATCCAGGAGTCATTTGTTGAAACATGGGTTGCAGGGATTCCTCATGCAGTGGGTGCCAATAGGCCGGTGCTTCCTTACAGTCACGGTGATGTGCACGTTGCATCAGCAGGGCAGCGGATTCTTCGGGTTCACAGGGTTCTGGAAACAATGATGCTTCTTCTAATTTAAGGAACTTTGCTGACCTACGGTGGCAAAAAGCTGTCCAATCAATTACCTGAATCATCATGCATCCATAAAAAAATCAAGACCTCTTTGTGGATCTCCCTACCTGTCCTGAAGATGTTGTTTCCTGGAGGTTCACACTGACAGGCAGTCATATCTTGATGTTTTATTTGTGTCCCACAGTTTAACTTAGCAGATGTGGCAGTGCATCAAGCAATCCACACCATAGAGTACTGCCTAGGCTGTATCTCCAACACTGCCTCCTATCTGAGACTTTGGGCCCTCAGTCTGGCTCATGCACGTAAGTCTCACTTTAAGCATCCCTTTTCACTGAAAATGAATGCAGCACCATAACAAGAGAAATGGTGTCTACACCACACCTACACTGAAACCTCTGGTCTTTCTTTGTCCCATGCACAGAATTGTCGGAGGTGCTGTGGTCCATGGTGATGCGCCTGGGCCTTTCCTCCAGAGGCCTCGGAGGCTTCATTCTTCTGTCCTTGGTCTTTTTCTTCTTCGCTACTCTCACAGTTGCCATTCTTCTCATTATGGAAGGTCTGTCAGCCTTCCTGCACGCACTGCGACTGCACTGGTAAGTGGTGTAAACGTGTTTTTTATTTGATTTTTTTTCTCTTTTTGAAAATCTGTGGAGATCTTAATATTTAGTTTTTCAATGTTTGACAGTATTTTATCTCATAAAGTGTTCAGAATTTTCATACTTAGTGAGCATTCATCCAAAACTAAGTTCCTGTACCTTGAATTTGCTATTTTAAAAGAGGAGGACAACTAATGGCAAATGACTGCTATCACCCATAATAAGACCTATAGCTCCACCTGTAGGCTAGCTTTTACATTGCAGTTTCTAAAAAGACCATCCTGGAAGGGAAATAGAAATATCTGTGTAAATAAGAGGCTGCTGACACGATAAGCCACCATTTCAGACTGTGTTTGTCAACTCAATGAACCAGGACCAGCTTCTTAGTTTAAAAAAAAACCTAATAGCTCATTGGACATAGTTTGTGCAGTGTAAATGACCATTTATTCAGAAAAAGGAAAAAAAAATGGGTCAGTGAAACACAAGTCTTTATCAACTAACATAACATCAGATATTATCAGTTTATTTTGTGAAAGACCTGCTACAGTGAACATGTTATAAATATATATATATATATATATATATATATACCTGATTGTCATGTGACAGATCCTTGGATTCTGAGGACCCGTACAACTGGTTTTCCTGTTTATTTTTGGGAGTAACACTATGAAAATTCAAAACAAATTATGTAACAATACATCAACGATTTCAGGGTGTGTCTGCTCGTCAACAAAGGAGTGTCCAATTAAAAGATTCTCCTCACCCACTTTCTGTCATGGTCCGTTGGCGGTAACATGTCTGCTGGTAGTCAGCGTGGAGAAAGTGCATTTTTGTTGCATGTCTGGTGTGCAAAACCACATCTGTGACTGAGATGAGCCTCTGTTGTCCCTTCACTTAATATCTCTGTCTGGCTTTGCTAAATGTCACCCTGGTTTTATAATCCACTGGTCCTTTCATAGGGCATGCCTGTGTTACAGCAACTCTTCTCTATAATTATCCTTTACATGGGAATGTTGGGTGACTCAGCTTTCACTAAATGACCTGCAGGGACAATCAGGTACAGTTTTGTACCTGCAGAGAAAACAACAATTATATTTTATTTCCCATGGTTGCATGTAAGGTCTGTGTGCCAAAGTGGAGGTGGACTGAAACTAAATTGGCATGTTCACCTTTAGGTACTCAACTGTCCAGGGGTTTTCACTGAAGTTGTTAACCATCAAACAGCTTAGATACTTTCTCGCTGTATGTGTAGAGAATGACAGAATTGGTCAGCTAAAAAAAAGTAGTAAGATAGTGTTCATAATTTCAAAAGAATACAAGTGTATCAGTGGGTTTAAAGAAAGTACCCTGTGCTTTGTGGAGATGATTCAGCACAGAGAAGACTTGCAGGTGCCTTCAAGTTTAAACAACAGTGGACAAAAAGCACAATTTGGTAATATTCCTAACTTTTTATAAGAAAAACTGCAGGGTAGAGTAATATTTTTAATGTGATGTTCCCTCCTCGTCTGCTCTGCACCACCAAACAGACTATGGTATGGCTGATATTCATGGCTCCACAGTTAAAAGGTCATCTAGTCGTCATTTAGCAGCAGCCCTTCTAAAAATAGACCCTGATCATTTTCCAGAAGGGGAGAAGCTTAGATGTCTGGCCCCAGGACCGGGTCCAGGGGCAGGGATGTAGACACAGTAGACATGGGTTCAGGTGGGTGCAGGCTGTGGAATGAAGAGCAGAGGTCATCAGCCTCAAATGTTCTGCTCAGCATTACCCAACAATCACTGCTGTTACCCTGCGTTATTATGCACGATGCTTCCTGGTCATTGTTGTTTTTTTTTTTATTAATTGGATCTCATTTTTTTCTGTACAGGGTGGAATTCCAAAACAAGTTTTACTCAGGCCAGGGCTTCAAGTTTCTCCCCTTCACCTTTGACAGCATCCTGGAGGGGAGGTTTGAGGACTGAGATCTGAATGCTCCTCTTCTTCCATTAAATGTCGCTTATCTCTCGAGAATCTGTGTGTGGTGTTGAATAGTGATTTTCCTGTGTGATGCAGTTTACGACTTCGGCTATTGCCTCAACAGTGATACTCCAACATATTTCCTGTCAGACTGCCACTCGTTTTCAACTTCTCATCATTTTTTTTTTTTAGAATCAGTATCTAAATCTGGAACATCTGCTCACAAATTACTCTTCGTTCATTCCTGCAAAAAGTAGCACTAGTGTATCTGTTGTGTGTCTTGTCTTAGTCAAGTCATTTTGTTTTACCTGTGTTTTATTTAGTTTAATATTATTTATGTTCGACTTTCCTTTATAAAAACCTGCATTTTTTTCTATGTTGCAGTGTTGCACTACCAATCCTAAATGAGCTCTGTACTTACTCATATATGCAGATGTGTTGACTGATGCTTATTCAGAGTGAAATTAAAAAAGTTTCTTCACTTTCCTGTCTGCTCTCTCCAAATTGTTGTACCTGGTTTTTCCTCTTTCTCTCTGTACTCACTTAGTTCTTCAACAACAATCAGTCTTGTGCTCGGAGCATCTCACCTTATTTAAAAAAAAAAGATATACACCCACTTTGCACATGCAGACGCCTCAATTTCACTGCATTACTGACCTCACAAACAGACCTTAAGGTCTAAAGGGAATACAATTAAACTTACAGTGGGATGCTGGGGGAATCTAAAGGTGGATGTTATGTAACAATCTGACACATTAAAATGATTCAACAGTGTGGTTCATGCAATTTTTTTTTGTTCCTTGTGCTGATTTCAACTGTATGTTCAAAATGAAAAATGGTTTTGTCACATGAACAGCATACAGTGGACATGTTCAAGTGGAGTCCTTTCCTCTGAAATCATTTAACACCCACACTAACTGTTTATCTCTGTGTCAATAAAGTGGAAAGAGCTGGATTACCTGGTGGTTTTGTGTATTTTTTTTCTTTTATGTGTCTGCTTTGCTCAATCTGCAGCAGTGGTGGAAGACGAAAAAGTAGTCAAAACCAAACTATTAAAAACAATGTTTTATATGATTTTTTTTACTCAAGTAATAGTACATCAAAAATGGTCTCTATTATAAAAAAGTAAAAGAATCCTAAAAACTTAATTTTTCACTTGTGAGAAAATTCTGTCTGCAGTAAAAATGTTTGTGTTTAGATTTTAAATCACCTCTTGTGTTGAAATGCTTTATAAATGATTTGCTGCAGCTTGAAACAAAGATTAAAGCAGGTTAATATTTAAGAATTGATTTCAGAAACTCAAAACAGTAAATCTAAAATAAAACCGTGTTATAGAATATTTTTACAGCACTGGCAGATCTTTTTCCTGAAAGTCGGGCTGATGCACACCTCTTGGTGGTGCTGTTGATCAGGCTGTGTAGCTGTCAAGTCTTCAATGAGAAACGAGTGTTATGTTTTTTTTTACATCTGTGCTAGAAGTTGATGAATTGCTGTCATTACCTGCTTGAGTGCCTCTGAACTTCAGACTGAAATAGGACACACTGGGCTTTTTCTTGGCAAACTAAAAGGAAATTACCCATAAGAGCTCTCATTGCATTGTAAATAAATGTACAGTTATGCATTTTGTGCATAATGGGCCTTTTCTTTAACATGTCACGTATCAGTGAGTAATCGACTGGGTTCGCACAGTCTCGCCGTCTACAGGCAATCACATCATAATGAGTCCAAACAGAAGTGTCTGTTTATGTTTCCACCCGCTTTAAGAGGGTTTTCTATGACTTTCTCAGTCCTGTCAAAGGCACCAGGAAACATTCAACTTCATGCAATATTACGCTTTCATCATTCAACAGTGGAGGAAGAAGTACTCAGATCTTGTACTTATGTAACAGCATAGTGCAGAAATACTCTGTTAAAGATAGACGTCATGCATTCAAAATTTGATCTACGGAAAAATCCCAAAGTATTGGCATCAAAATATACCTAAAGTACCAAAAGTAAATGCATTACGCGGAAAGGCTTGTTTCAGAATAATGGGTATTATATAATTGGATTCTTGGTATTGATACACTATGTGAAAAAAATCGCTGTTAAGTTGCAGGCAGGGCTACTTTTAATCACTCAGCTTCTGTTGGGTGAAGCTTGTGAAATCCTCCCTTCCCTACGGGCACCAAAGTCTTGTCTTAACCTTTAAAATTACATAATAAACTTTTTTGTTTATCTTATTTTGCGAGAGTTCAAATCTTATAGTAATCAGTTATTAATCTTCAGACTAACAAGTGACTTATGACACCAAAAAATATGGTGGAGTAAAAAATCTGAGTGCTTGCCTCTGAAATGATATGAAGTAGACAACAGAAAGAATCATAGACCTACTCAAGTAATTGTATCAAGTCATTTTTAACCTTTTCAACTTATGATAAAACAAAAGTGTAAGTTATACGTCTTTTGAGGTATGTAGTATATATAAAGGTACAGAGTTTATTAGGTGCTAACAATGAGTGTTAAACAGTGTCTCATCCCACAGACACCTTGGGAGGCCCCACTATAAAAACCTTTAGCCGCTCTTGGATAAGGAACACCATGTTCTCTATCCTGTGTATTTTTTCGAGGGGGTGGCTGCTATTAGTCACAACAGCACAAAGTAATAATAGCGTTCTTTATTTATCTTACAATTTTGGGGGGGAAAGCTCATTTAATTTGATATTTCCCAGCGTGTCACGTATAACCAGGGGTGAGAGCAAGCTTGCATAAGAGCCCCAGAATTCCTGCTGTGTTTACACTTCCAGGGACTTTTTTTTTAACTCTTCGGTTTCAAAGCATGAACCCCAATGAGACTGAGTTTATTATTTTTCTCCTTTATCTAAGCCAAACAGTAAGTGCACTTTGGTTTGGCAGAAAAGTGTCCCTAGGAATGTTGTATTTCTCGTAAGGTTACGGTAGATTTGTTTTTGGGACAACAGAGATGCTTTTGCAGCTGTTCATCTGCTGCAGGCCTCGGTGTCCTCTTGATCCAGACACTGAAAAACAGGCGTTTGGGATGTTGTGTTATAAAGTTGATAACAGCCACATCAATAGCAACTCATGATCCAGACATATCACTGTAAAAATACTGCAAAGAAAAAAACTGCACCTTCTGCAAGTGAAATAATGATGCAGTATGGATTTAGCAGTGACTAACCACAGTCTCATACTGAAATATGGTTAATAAATTTGCAAGAAATATCTGCGTGCTGTATTCTTGCTGACATGACTCAAACATCTTTCGCATGTCTGTGGGATGACGGACTCGTAAGATGGATTTTTTCCTTTTTAAAGCACTCGGTGCACTCTGCAGCTGTGGAATAATACTGATGTTCTCTTTTCTTCTTTTTTCCACCCACACACATTTTTATGCCCCTTGTTGCACTGCAGACCGAAAACAAATGATAACAAAAATAAAAGCAGCTCACATCTAATGCCACTGTAATGTCGTTATCATTGCAATAGATTTGCCGTTGAGTAAACACAATGATTTTTACAAGCACTGTCTTACAGCACAGAGCAAGAAATGTGTGAAAATTAAGTGTCAATCAAAGAAAGGCCCACTTTCTCATACTAACCTTGTTCAAAAATGACACAAATGCATACAACCACACAAGCTAAAAAACAAAGAGTCTACAGAGTCTGCAGCTAAGCTAGTGGCTCTGTTTTAAAGCCTATTTAAGTACCACAAGGTGCAGCTTTCAGTACACCAGTAAGCTAACATCATTACAATAACAGTGCTGTCCAATTTTAAACGGTTATAATGTACAACTTTTAGCATATTACTATACTAATATTTGCTTAATGGCACTAAAATAAGGAAGCCTAGGAAGATGATAATATAATTGGCATTAATAAAGTACTGGATGTATCTAAAGTTTGTCCCGATGTTGGCGCCAGAGGAAAAGTCAGCAGATCACCAGAGATAATTTTCATCCTCTGGCAGAGGTGAATATCTGTAGTTATTTTCATGGCTATCTTGCTAAAAGTTTTTAAGCTATTTTAGTCTTGAGTGAAGATCCTCAAACAACTGATGGACCATCATTGCTGTCCATACAGCCACACCGCTATAGTTGCAAGTAGTTTGTTTTAAATTCTTAACGCCAAAAGGACTGAGACAATCTGTCCTCACTGCTATGCATAGGTCCTGACCCCTCTTGCCATTCATCTGCAACACTGTGGAAAAAATCCGGCCATGCTGTCAGGACAGACTGCCCCAGGCTTTCACATCAGGAAATTGTCTGACTGACAGACAGAGAAGTTAAAGCTATTCATGCACACATGACTGACAAGCAAATCCTTTCAGCTAAAAGAAGACCCAGGTGAGTCTGGGAGGGCGCAAACTACTCAAAGGGCTTGTATCTTCCCACACTGCGAGGATTTTATTACCAAATCTCAAGATAACATTGTTCTTCAATTAGTTTTCCACAGCCAGTCTGACCTCCTGCTATTGTTTCAAGGTTCTCTTTTCACACACCGGTATGCCTGATTACATCAGGAAGCTTCGAGATAATATGGAAATCTGACAGTGATGATAATGTTGAGCACACACAAACATGCACACACACTTCCATATCTCAGTGAAAGGGAGTTGCATAACTCAAAAACCCAGGAGAAAAGGCAAGTATGGCAAAAGATAAAAAAAAAGCAATTACATAAGGATATATGACAGCTGACTATGACTAATTAACTATTCCAGGCTCCAAGAACCTTTGAAAATATTCCTGGAGGCAACAAGTTCCAATGAAAAGTCACTTGATTCAAGGAATGAATATTTGTTTCTGTCTTCATCTAAATGACCGCAGACACATGATCCAAGTTGCAGCTCAAACCGCCAACACTGGTTAATTGTTAAAAGCCAGTAGCTGGTGCCACAAAAACAAACACTTCAGCAATGTGAGAAATGCTCGAGCGCATGTGATGGTTTCATCATAGTCAGATGATCTTCACTAAACCAGTCACATCAAGCTCAGGGTCAGGATGATAAATGGTATGATGAAGTTTTGTGTGCTCAGGTGTGTTGGAGACACAAAAATTTCTCTTTTGGGTCTCAAGCTGAAAAAGTTTGGAAACCAAATAAAATGAAAGTAATAAATTTGGAGCGTCTGCTAAAATTAAAAAATGCTCAAGTCTTCAGACGTGCTATCGACACGGCTCAAGGGATGGGAATGTGGGTCAGTTTGTTTGAGGGTCATCACTTTGGTCCAGACTGAAATATCTCAACAACTATTGGAAGAATTTCATCGTCATCGCCCTCCAAAAGCTGAATCCCACTGACTGTTTACCCCTCGTCTTTTCTCTTGTCACACCATGTGTATCTTTTTTCTGAATGTTGACTATAGTGGCTTGAAATTTTGTACATGCACATAAACTTTTCTCTTAAGATGAATTGTAATAATTTGCCTGATCTAACACTTTTACAATTTCAGTTTTTCCAATATATTTTTTTTTAAGACAAAACACCAGCAAAGTTTCTATCAGCACAACATTTGTATTTAGTGCTAATTAGCAAATGTTTGCACATGAAGATGTTAGACTATAATGGTGAGTATGTGCACACCTGCTAAACATCACCTTCATTTTGCAGTGTGAATATTAGAAAAAGACTTCAAGCATAAATACATTGATCGCAATTTACATACAAACACACTGATACATTACAAGTACATTGATCTTAAATTGTGTCTATTGAAAAACAAAAGACAGATACATAGATGTGTTTGTTTTATAAAGTTTATCGAACTTTTTACAAGAAATATATAAAGAAAGAAAGGAAATGCAGGGAGGGAAGGATGGAGAGATTTAGAGTAAAAAGAGGAAGATAGAAGAGTGTGTTGGTCTAGTATGAGGAGGAGAAGTGGAGAGGGTTGGGGTATAAGAAGAAAGAAGAGATGGAGAAAGGTGGAGTAAGAAGAGGGGGGATGGAGGAAGGTGAAGGTTGGATGGAAGTAGGAAAGAGAGGAGGATGTCTGTCTTTATGTGCAAAAATAGCAGCTCCAGAAGCTTTTCTTCTCTTTCATTTTCATTGTGAACTTCTAAAAAGAGAAGAAACATGATGTTATTTCACATCAAACATCTTAAGTCTTCTGAAATATGTGGTTAAACTAACTATTCAAGCCAAGCTGAGGCAGCTTACCTGAAGCTGGAGGTTTTCCTCTAAGAGAAGACGAACGTCCTTTTTCAGCTCCGCCTCCTTATTGTCCCAAATCTTTTGTCTAACAGTCAGTGTCTCCTCCAGCTCTATTTTCTCTTTTTTCCAAAGCAGGGCTTTCTTCTCGCAGCTCTGGCAGAGCGAGGCGGACAGCTCTTCTCTTGATGTTGTCACTCTGGCAGGAGGCCTGTGGTGGGTCTTTTCTGTTTCGGCCTCTGAGAGCTCTCTCTGATGGCTCTCGTGTCTCTCTGCCAGCTGCCGGTGGAGATCCGCCTGGAGAGCGTCACATTTTAGTCGGAGCTCTGAGTTTGCTTCATTGAGCTGGTCCAGAGTTGCCTTATGAGCTTTAGCGAGAGCTTCTTGTTCTTCATTTGCTCTGCTGATTTGCTCTCTCAGGTGGCAGACTTCACGCTGCCACCTCTCTTTAACACTCCTCAACTCACTGGACTCTTTCAGTTCATCAATATTTGTTCTCAGCTGCTCTGTTTCTTCAATCTCAGCGTGGAGCTTCTGTTGAAGAGAGGTGATTTCCTCATCTCTCCTCTTCAAATCCTCCTTTGCTTTCTTGTGCTCATTGTACAACTCTCTCCAGGCGACTGTGTCTTCATCATAATTTTTTTGCACTGAAGAGATCTCATAGCGAAGAGAGCCAATCATTTTGTCCTTCCGTTTTATCTCCTCTCTGGCTTTCTGGAGGTCTGCCCTTAAATTACAGCCGTCTCTCTCAGTGTTGGGCAGTTGCTTCTGCATCTCCCCGTTTTCAACCAGGGCCGACTGTCTTTCATTTTTCAGAGACTCTTTATTCACCATTTTTTTTGCTGAGGACTTCAGTCTGTCTTCTTTCCTGTTACTTTCTGCCTCCGCCTGTCTCTTGATGTCCTCCATTGCCTTGTTGAACCCCTGTGTAAGATGACCGAAGAAATGTCCTTTTCACATCATCACAGACTAGAAATATGTTTGTCCTAATTTTTCCTCAGAGAAGAACAGTAACCTTTTCAAGCCTGAGTGGAAATGTATCATATTTACAAAGAGGCCTGAACAATAACTCTCCCTTAACCACTGAATAAATCCTTAGATTATGAATTAAAATACTGTATATAATAAATGAAAACAATGTGTATCTGACATATCAGTTGTTTGTCAAAAAACCCAACAGTTGTGTTTGTTTTAAGTGCAGTGGTGAGTAAAATGTGTCAAGTGATTCTGGTTTGATCATCTTACCCTGTTGGCTCTTTTCTCTCTTCTTGCCATGACAGATAATGTTTTGTAAAATGGTCCAAGATGAGTGAAACACAGGTATTTTAAAGCACAGACACTTGACTTTCTTTCTGTCGAATGAAGACTCAGATCCTGTCTGGTGACTCAGTGAAAAATGAGTTTCTTGGCTGTGGAGAACCTTCTCATACTGACAGTTTAGGTTCCAGAATAGAATAAAGAACAGAGAACAGACAAACGAGAATTTATGAAATTCTATTCTGATTTCTGATCGTTCCAGCCGACCCAGTTTGACATAAAAGGTTAAAAAATAAGTGACTTAATTCGAAGCAAATTGTATCTGCATTCATAAAAGTGAAACAGATGTTTAATCACATTGTTTTTCATCACAATAATGTTCATTTTAATAATGTGAATTGTTCTCAGATTACATAAAAATCAAAGTGTGCGTTCATGTGTTCATATTAAGTGTTATTTATGATACACTTTGATGTTGCTGTTGTGTGAGTTGTTTATCAAAATTACGCGTGACAATTAATATCTTTCCCCATCACGTCTTTGTAACATGTACATCAGCAGTTAATTATTTCTTAAAAACACAATGGAGCTTTGTTACAGACACATTTAATGGAACAATCAATCAATTGTTCCGATCATTTACAAGGGGGCTGAAACTGAATAAAGATATATGGATGCATCTTAAAGTTCAAGGTGCTTTAATTACCTTGGAAAAAGTGACTCTAAAAAAAAAAAAAAATCCACTCACTGACTTTTAGCCATGTCTAATGAAAGAGCTACAATTTATATTGGAGCAAAAGGTGTTTATCTTAAAATTTCAACCAATCACATAGCCTGAATTTGCAGTAAATAACTCCAAATAATACTCTATTCAAGAGCTGTAGTAAACAAGGAGAGAAGTGGAAAATTAATCCCGATCACCAGAATCTGCTCCCTGTCAGTCTGAAAACCTGGACTCCCTCCCAAGCTTGTGGCGCGTCAGCAGACAGAGTTCACTGTGGGTACTTTGGCAAGTGAGTGTGTGTGTGTGTGTGTGTGTGTGTAAAATACAGTTTAAGTACATGTGAGGGGACCTTGTCCTGCAAAATCCAAACAAAACAAAAAAAGCCAGCGTTTTTGTTTCTTTCCATGAGCATAGCCACATTGAAATTGAACCTCTTCAGGATTAATTTAGCTGTGTCCTTTATTTTGGTTCCTCAAACAGCTTTTGAGTTGAAAAGTTCTCTCTGAGGTGAGCTCGTCCATTATGTGGCTTTTTGAGTATGAGTAGTGCAAGTTGTGCCCCCATGTTGAGGGATGATAGTCACCGCAGACAGAGGAAAACAGACTGCAGCATCAGGTCGTGCGACTCTTTGTTGAGAATGCTTTTGTTGTTCTTCAACCGTTTCCAGGGACAGAATAAATAGCTCTGCTTAACCAAAGGTATTTGCCTCCCTTGCTGCTGTGAATGCACCGCCATGAGAAACGTATTACCAGCGGTTACGAGTGTTTTCCCTCTGCTGGAAATTCTCTCTTTCTGTTTTTCTTGTGCAAGCGTTGCTTGTACACGTGAAAGAAATGTTCTCCGATGGTCGTCCCGGTCAACAAGTTGGTAAAAGGAGCATGGAAAATTTCACCAAGTCTTTAATTTGCCTTATCTCTGTAAAATATACAAAACTACTACAGCATTTTGGAACTAAAAGCAGAATTCCCGGTAACTGTGAGGATTTGTTTCTTGTTTTTGTCCTCTCAAGGTCCACTGATATTTATCAGCGATGACAGGCAACAGTTCTCGAAGTTATTGTGGGTTTATGTGGGTTTAAGGATCCTTGTGATCATTTACATCAAGGTCAATGCTGGAATGTAGCTGGAGGTCACAGGGAGGATGTCAACTGAGTAAGCATGACATGAATTTCTTTTTTATTAGCTATAGATTGTATAATCATCGGCCTTTGCAGCTAAATTAATACACACACACACACACACGCTTGCCTGAGCTCTGTGACATCAATGTACTCTCTCCATAACAGCAATATAATCAGGAACATAAGCGTAAAGGAATTTCCCCATTATATAAGGTGCAAGGGGAACTACTTCTGAGAAACCGGTTCACTGAAAGAGATCTAGAGATAGAGAGATTGAGAGAGACAACGAGGGTGAAAAACATGACAGCCAGAGCAGACGGAGAGGCAACCGGAGGAGAGATACGCAGGAAGAAGTTGGGAACACTTAATTTATGTCTAACTTGTGATGGAAACAGGTCATTCATGAAAGAAGCAGACTGGCCTGGAACATCAGGATGGGATGAAGACAAGAGCACTCTTGTCATAGAAGATTTAATCATGTGTGTGCTGGCATCTGCGTATAAATAGTTTCAATACAAAGACAGATCCATTTCAGGTATCAGTAAAGGTCAAACCTTGATGCAAAGTTCTCCATAAGCTGATGTAAAAGTAGAGCAAAGCACAAAGTATCAAAGAGCAGCACAAAAAGATAAAACTACGTGTTAGAAAAATGGCCCGAGATTGCTTAAACTGATGAATTAAAAGAAAATGAATGAAACAAATAATAAACAAATAAATAAAACAAGACTAAGTGACATTTCAGATCATATTAGGGGTTGTGGTTATCACTGCAAGTTTCTGCCGCAGTGTGGGTGCGTCAGCTCATTTGCAAATGCAAATTACGTCCTGTGTTCCCTCTGAGGTCATTCAGCTCTGCTTGCTCTGATTGGCCACTGCAGCCTGATGCTGGCTTGTGTTCCTGGCTTCAACTTTCTGCCGCAGGGAGACTGCAGGGCTTTTTTCTTTTTGTTTTTGCTGTTGTTGTTTTTGGAAAACCTTGCAGTTTACGCAACTGCAGCCTAACCACACTACCTGCATTAAAATATATTTATGCCTGTGATGATAAAAAGTGTTTTGGTGCCACATAAAAAAAAATACTCTTAAGCTCTCAATGGTGCATGAATTAGATTAAGTCATAGTTTAAATTTAAGCCTGACCTTGAACAGTTGTTGATCATTGTTACTTATGCAATGTAGAATTTGGCCTTTCCAGCTTCTCAAGAGGTTTATGTTTTGTAATCCAAGTCCTAGATTCTATTGAACTTTGAAGGATCAATTTGTTATGGCTGGAGCTTCAGACAGTCGTGTCTTTAGGATGTGAAGTTAGTTAGCATGTAATGAGATGCCCATGCTGCAGAAAAATTGCCCAGCAGATGTCAGACAGCAGGTTTAAAATTAATGGAAAGAAAATCAGTTTCTGCTACATTAAGGTCGTCTGTTTTGACTGTCGTCACACAGACTCGAGAGAGACGAATGGACCTCACAGAGTAATGTACCCCACTGGCGAGTTTAAAAGCTGTATTGGTCGACTGATAACCTTCAAAAGCTATTAGGCAAGACCTCAATTTCACTCCACAGAGACTGTTAAGAGCAGGTTATATGGATGCCACAGTAAACTTTTTGTCCACTTTTTGAATTTGTTTGGATCTGCAGGAGCCAAGTGCTCTTTTTATTGCAAAGCCAGGAGACAGGAGACAGCACAAACCGCCTCCGCATCTGTCTTAAATCATCCTCTAATGGTCAGCTTAAATAATAATAAGTCACATCAACTGATCCTAAGAGTCCTTCTGAGAAACAGCCACTTAATCAACCACTTCAATAACTGCATGTGTTTATTTATGTGTGTGTGTGTGTGTGTGTGTGTGCGTGTGTATTCACCATGGAGACAATACCACCTCCCACCGAGAAAACAAACCCCATAAGGAGGCCAGGAGGGGAAGAGAGGCATAAAGGACAAGGTTCGAAAAAAGGAAGGAGGTCAGTTATGAACATTTCTGACATTCCTGAGCTCCAAGCAGCAGCAGGATTTTCTTTAGGGGAAGTGGTCGGTCCAGCCAAGAGCCACCGGAGCAGGACCCCGCAGGGAGCTCTGCTTTCTGCTTATTGGCCACAGCAGAGCGGAGCTGGCGCAGTGCCGACCATGAGAGGAAGAGCACATTAAAGCAAGCATCCAGGATACCGTCAGGCAGGGATATTGTTCAACCTGACACAAGTAAACAAGCACTGAAGTGTGTATCAGAGAGGGACCGAGAGGAAGAAACATTACAGCAGTGGAAAGCATTACTCTGTGTTCCTCTTCATAGGATGCTGGCATTTCCTGTTTGAAGAGGGCTGCTGGATATTTCTGAAAGACTGGAAAGAGAGAGGACTTTTATTTTCGTTTTATGATGCTTGGTGTCTGTAAATAGATCAGAGGAGGAAAAGCAGATGCTTCACATGTGATGGGGCCAAAACAGGGTAACTGTTTTGGTATTAGATGTGCTTTTCTCCTACATGCAGGTGAAATATGAAGAGAAGACAAACAGTTAAATATATTTGTCTTTACTGCATCATCAGCATTATGAAATGATGAAAAAATATGGGGGTTTTGAGGGTTAACCATTTCTAAGGGATGACAGAAGACCTATAAAGATATGTTGTAAGGGGACAATTAATGTCAATAAAATTTAATGGCAATTAATCAACCAATTGTTGTGATATTTCTGTATTGACCCATGTTGTCAAACTTGGAGCCATGTTGGTACTGTGACTAAAAAAGTATCTTAATGGTTGAAACACAACGAAAAAAGGAAAATTTGATTGAAATGCATATGACCAAAATGTAGAATCGTAATTTTTCAACTGTTGCGGTTTGGATGCAACTGAACCCCTCCATTAAATTAAGATAAGACAGAAATTTATTCATCCTGAGGGAAAACTGGAAAGTAATAAACTAGGTTAACTGCTTGGAAAAACAAAGTAATGCTGCCAAATATTAACTTTCACTGGCATTGTTGCCATAAAACAATCACACACAAAGAGAAGAGTTTGATACAAAATGCACATGTATTTTTCTTTGTTAAATCTTACAATGCATGCCATCAACATTTATTCATTTCAACATAACGTCCACAAGGACAAGTGCAAACCTGCCTGAAATTCATGAGCAAAAAAAAACAGGCCTACGTAAAAGTTAACGTACAAAATAAGACATAGTATGATGTTAACATTTATGCACAAGTAAAAAAAAAAAACAACTTTCTTTATAGATAAATCTTAATACTAACTCACAATATACATTTCAGTACTTTTTTTCAGAAATTCTTCCCAGTTTCTTTGCTCCCAAGCATCTGAAGGCAAACATCATTTATTTTTTTCTTTACAAAACTTCAGTTGACCATGTCATTGTTCATCTATTTCAATTCTAATAACGAAACGAAACTGCTGCATTAAACCCCTGCCATTCCCTCTGCCCAAGGCTGCTGTTTTCACAATGTTTGAAGAGCACGAAATCTAGCGGCAACCTCGCAGTTAAGTACAAAATAAAACTTGTGCAACTTGTGCAATAGCCAACAAAACACACAAACACACACAAAAAAAAAAATAACAAGGAAAAAATTATATTAACACAAAAAGTGAGGTTGAAAAAGTGGCACTTTGTGAAAAAAAAACCAGGTAACTTGACCAAAACAGTGAGCGGTGGAAAAATGGTTACTATGTACAGTACATTGTGTGACAGCTGACGGTGCTTGATGAGCCTTTGGTTTCTTACTATTACATGAAAGTAAAAAAAAATCAAAACAAAACAAAAAGTGCTCAAGATTGTCCTTAAAAAATAAGAATGCTACTATTTCCATCTCAAACTCAGGCATTGATGTGGCTTTGTATATTTAAAGGGCTGAAGTTGTAACAAACACACATAAATAAACATAAAACAGTGGAACGGCTAACCTCCTGCTGCTGCGTAGGTGCTGTCCTTTGCTTTAATGCTTTTGTTAAATATAACCATCTGTTCAAACCCTTTATTTCCTTCAACACAACTCATCACAGAAGGTATGTGTGGGTCAGCTGAAGCAGAACTTGTTTCGATGAGAGCACACAGTGAGTGAAGTCATTTCCCAAGGAAGCGGGAGGCTGCCTCTCTTCTGAAAACTGGTTCAAAGGCTAATTGGGTAAAAAAGAGAAACCAGTGTGTGTGTGTGTGCAGGAATGACAAGCCACAGTGTTGAAGCTGACCCCAGTTCAGTTCTGTCACTTTTAAGGCAGCAGTGCAGTCCTGCGACAAAGTCCTTGTGTATCTTCTCCCACTCTTTTCTCCTGCATCTCCTTCGTCTTACATTCTTTCCGTGCAATCATTGAGCAGCACGGAGTGGGGTGTATTATTAAAAACACACACACACAAACACACACAGAGGTATCAAACTACACACAGCTCAGCTCACAGGCATCACAGCAGTAGAAACAGCCAGCGGCAGACATACATGGCCATATAGCATGGCACTGGGTCTGATCAAGACCATGAAGCTGCAGGCTCACTGGCTTTCAGCGTCTGCTCAGTGGAAGTTCGAATTCGTCAAGTCTTTCCTCCTGCGAAGCATCGTTCAGCAGATCAGCTCCTGCTGGATCTCAGGTAACGTTGGGAAGGGGGGCTCGCCGAAGGTGAAGGTGTCACGGCCTGTCTTCAGCTCACCCTGGCCCGGGCACATGAGGTACGACTCGATCAAGTCCAGCTCAGGGGAGGGAGCCGGACTTTCAGGCTCCGACTCAGACTGGCTGTTCTCCGTTTCATCCAAAGAGGAGGCCTGTCTAGCGTGGAGGTGCGGGTGCGAGTGGGTATGGGGGAGCGAGTTCAGCCAGGGGTGTTTGAGGCCTTCTTCTGCCGTGGCTCTCTTCCTGTACACACAAACACAATAACACTGCGGATGAGTGGAAATTCCCGAAGAGTTTACATAACCGATGGATTGCCTGGCTCTTCCGATTTACTCAATTTATTCTCTTGCAGACATCGGCCATATTCCCTTTCAACATTTGGATTTTGGTTTGGAAAACCACATAAAAAAGCATTTTTTGCTTGCAAGGTTTTTTCCCCTCCGTCTCTCACTGATTACTCAAACACTGAGGAATCTTCCTTAGTTAAGTTAATCAGAAATATGTTTACAAAGCTTCTCGTAAAAATGCCCTTACTTCAGGCATTTTTTTTCTTTTTAACATGGTGACACTTTGATGATTCAGTGTACAGTGCAATGGCAAAAAAATGTATTTTTTAAAGAGGTTACCTGTCTTACACAGAAGGAAATGACTTCTCGCTTAAGTGACGCAAATCATGTTACCACATACACTCATTTTAGACGTTTGCGGATGTACTTCCGTGCAAGGTTGAAATTGACTCACATCCTTGAAGTGCAAATCAGCTCAAAGTGATACTGATGGAAGCTTTTTAGTTTTAGAAATAATCAGAACATCTGTTCTTATTTGCATCTTTACTGAAAACAGTCTCACCTGGGGTTTTTAACCAACAGGGACTTTATGAAGTCGACAGCCAGGGCAGAGACCCCCTCAAACGTTTCCTGTGAGTAGTCTATGTTGACTTGGGAGATGTTGAGGAATGTTTCCTGCTTGTCGTCACCCAGAAAGGGAGACTCGCCCGTCAGCATGACGTAGGTCAGGACCCCGATACTCCTGTTAGAGAGGGAGGAAGAAAGGGAGGGAGCTAATGAGGTAATCTGTCACCTCGGATGGTTGCAGAATCTGTTTTGCAACACACATCAGCATTACTGGTTTGACTTTTCTTTCATTGTGCTGCAGTTAGTCATCAATTAACTGCAAGTATTAACTGCAGACAACAATGATCTTGTGGTCAAAAGTCTAGACTGTCTTTTGCAGTGATGTCACTGTCTTGAATATTTCTTCATCCTCAAAAGTGTAACACAGACTCACTGCACCTCTGCTAAAATGAGTGGAAATAGTCTCATTAACAACTGTTATACACTTACCACATGTCCGTCGCAGTGCTAATGGGTTCATAGCTCAGGATCTCTGGTGCTGCAAGAGAAAAAACACAACCCCAATTTGTCATGATTAATGGCACTTAAGTTTAAAAGATGGTGAGTCTAGATATTTAAGGGCTTAGATCAGGACTCACCCACATACTCTGGAGTACCCAGGATCTCTCTGACTTCTGTGATGCTGTCCATGCGTCTGGACAGTCCGAAGTCCACGATACGAATGTCCCCCAGAGGTCTGGCGCTGGTCAGCAAGATGTTCTGGGGCTAAAAAGAACACACATGCACAGATTAGACAGAGGTATGTTATATAATGACTAATGATTATTCAAGACGCCTGAGGTTTGCTGTCTTAGGGAGTTAATTACATGTCAATCCGAATGAGTCAAGCATTCAAGCGGGGTCCCATAAGGATTAGGGATCTGGTTTGTCAGTAAGTATCTAGCTGCTCCTCTGAAGTGATTCGCTAAGCCTATCAGATGAGACTGTAACTGTAAACAGATAAAATATCCCTGCCAACCGCTAAGATCCCTCCAGGGTTTGTGTGCAAAAGTACTGTAGAGTAAGTACAACTGTGGCTAATCCTGGGTCAGACAGGCCTGATGCCACAGTTGGTTTGCACTACTAAGATAAACACAAGATAAGAGGATATGCCAAGGCTAACTATCAGGCCACTACAGTCTCTCAAACCACAAAAGAGTGCACTAGATCTCACACTAGAGGTCATGTATTTTGACTGATCCTTTAAACTAGAGCAAATGCATTTTTTAAGTAGTTTATTACTCTTTAAAGAGCCATATAACATGTGCAATGACAAACCAGACACTTGGTTGATTTATGGGATGTGTAGGTTAGAGAGAAAATTCCAGTAATGACTGCCTTGTAACCTCAGGGGCCGTCAGGTTCCTTTAGTGACCGAGTCCTCATGGGAACAGGGCCAGATTACACAGAATGAGTCGTGTTTGTATAACTCAAATCATACCTTCCCCCCCCAGCCTGCCCACTCGAGGGAATAGACTGTCCTATTTAGTCATATAACCTTTCAAAGAACTCACTTTTAGGTCCAGGTGCACCACATTGTTCCGATGCAGGAAGGCCACACCAGTCAGGATCTGCTTGGCCAGCCGGATCACATCTTTCTCCGTGAAGGCATCGTCGTTATCGGCAACACATTGGTCGAAGATCTCGCCACCGGCGGCGCTGGAAGGAAAGCACAGGAAGGAAAACTGAGAAAACAAAACAAGGATAAGATGAAAAGAAAAGGAACTGTACACGGACAGCCACCCAGCGGGGTTTAGTTTGGCATGCTCTCAGTTTTGATTATTCATATTAACTTGTCAAAATAAATTGTACATTAAACTGAACAAATACGCCCTTCCTCTGAGCTTGAATCACAAGATGACAATAGTGAATTCCAACCCATCCCATTAGCAAATTTAAGCGAGCAAACCCAGTCCATTCCCACACATCGCGCGTCTTACATAACAAGCGTCCTCTTATTAGTATACTTTGGCTTGGAGTCCATCCACATGTACAGAGTGCATGTCTAACAAGACTCGATTTCATTTTAGCTCCTCCGCCTCTGCATGAACCTTCGCCCTTCCAGGAAAATTACAGGAGACACAAACAGTCATATCGGCTGCAGGTTCAGATAAAGCTTTATAGATCCCGCTAGACTGTGGGTGAACTAATAAATGGTAACGGTGCAAGCAATAACAAACACTTACTAATTAATCAAAGTCTGAACATATTTTTTTTGTTTTTAAAGGAACAGATCCAAATAAGGGACCCCAAGAAGGTGTGTCAGGGTCAGATTAATAACTTGTTGCTGTATGAGCCTCAGCCTGCGTGGGTTTCTCTTGTTTGCTCAATAACACTTACGTGAACCGGATTATACGTCTTAAGTGTTAAGTAATTAAATAAATCATGGTGACATCTCACGTATTAATTGAGGCAACAGTCAGGTTCCAGCCTGGTCTTGCAGTTCTTGTGTAACGAAGTTGAGTAAGGTGGAGACATGGTGAATTTATGTTGGATGCTTCATCAGTCAGATCAATGCCTGAAGCTGACAGTTTACCCACAAAACTCGAGCCATGTGTGCGAGATTTAGATGGCGCACATGTTTTTTATCTTCACAGAAAAACTTTGGGACTAGGCCTTGGGCACAACTGTTACATAACCAGCACCACCCAATCCCCCGTTAGCCTCCTAAACCTGCAAACTTTACTGTCCTCAGCTGTGAAAACAGCACCCATGTTTTTTGGGATTTTGAGGATATCCGTCATTGGTCCTTATAATCTTTTCTCTTCATGCTCCCAGCACCAAATACTTGACCTGCCACCTACCCTGCTTGTAGTGAACATGCACAAACCCAGTGATCGACCCTCGAAGAGTTCAGAAAGCAGCGGGGATGTAGAATGAAAGTCTGCACTATCTGTTTACACTGAACTGCACATTCATAGTGAATGAAAGCAAGCCTGGTGTTCATGTTTTCGTTTGAGGAAGGAAATGAAAGAGAGAGTGTGGTTTGACGGATGCTTTTATTAAATTGGGGTCAGATGAAAAAATTAACTTGGATCTGTCAACTGAACACGGATTTGACCCATTTCTTTAGCTGTCGAACAATTAAAGGCTTGACATAACAAAGTATTTCAATAGCTTCATTAAGCTGTCAGCAGTAGTCCTGAGAAGATTTAAATTCTTGATAAGGACCGTCTTGTTTAAACTGGACAGATGGCGCACATTCGGTCTAAGCACTTTGGAATGATTCGATACTTCCCTGAAGTCTAAATATTGCCTTCGCTCTCTCCCTCCTTCCAAGAGAATTAATGCACACACTACTTTCAGAGTGTGCGTAGGAGACATCCTCCCCTGCAGAGAGCTGCAAGAAAAAAAAACACTGCAGCCAACTTGAATGAGGGCAAAGAAGAGCTAAACCACCAGTTGAAGACAAAAGCCGAGAACAGATGAGCTTAAATCTCTGAATAAGAGGATAATGCAAAAATATTTCGCTATTTAAAAGCACTAAACTACGTCAACCTCTTTTAAGTTCTGCAGGAGAAGCTATTAGATCAAAGCCCTTTTTGGCTGAGCACCAGGTTGGGTGCTTATTGACGTCACCTTAAAAGCAACTTGTCACTACAAGTGTGTTAACCTCTCTGTTGGCTAAAGTCTCTGGACAGCATCTATAATCCAGTATTGTCTGATTAAACCCCTTTTTTATTACAATACATTTTTTGTAAATGTAGATAATCACAAAATAAAAGACTGTGTTCCCTGGACAATTCATCACTTTTTTAGCTACTGTGCACAAAAAAAAGTCAAATGCCTCAGAGGTGATGCACATTCATTTCATCAAAGTCCCCATCTCTCAAAGTAGTCATTATGCTGAGGGTTTCTGTAGAACTGACGCATGCTGGGGCTTCACTTTCAAAGAAGATTAGAATTCAACTTCTCGCTTCCATTTCTCTGACATTACCAAGGATGTGGTTGTGGGTTTTTTTTTTTGTGAAGTGTGTGTTTGCGCATGTGCACGACATTTTATAGCAGCGCGGTGGTGTGCTACTTTTGGGAGCCTTGCTTGCCGCTTACATTTAAACCCACAGGAAATGGAAAAAATGGTTTGCAAGTCTTGAGACTGATGCTGAGGTCAGACAGTTTGAAGATGCAGCTTTTCTTAGTGGTTGAGGGTCTCACTGCAGAGCTCCTGCAGCTTTGAGAGCGAATGTACAGTACAGTGGACAACAACTGACAAAAACAGGAGTTGACATTTAAAAACTGAGCTCTTCAAGCACTAAAGTATTATGAATATCCATAATATGCTTGATTTTACACTCAAAGACTTGCTTGTGCAGCTCCATTTGGCAGCTGCAGAGGAGCTGTGGACCGGTGCAGGCTGACCTCCTGCTATGTTTTCTCTGCAGGCATGCAGGGGTGAACTGTGGTGCTACTTCCCCTTTCACACTTCAGTCAGAGGTCAAACACAGCGCACCCCCCTCCCCACACAGAGGACTTTGTTCTGCTGCAGCATTCCATGTCTGTGATGGGTGACGACCACTGGGGGACTGGCCAGGAGGTGGGGGGGGGGGGGGGGTTCCTGAATTGGCAGGGAGCAGTTAAGCACCATGTGACGCAAGACGTGGTTCGAATTGAATTGCCAAGGGATA
>JAQMCX010000021.1:5840498-5878337 GCA_029814765.1 Acanthurus leucopareius
CCCCCCCCCCCCCCCCCCCCCCCCCCCCCCCCCCCCCCCCCCCCCCCCCCCCCCCCCCCCCCCCCCCCCCCTCCTGCCTTGGCAGTGAGCAGTTCAGAAACAGGGTCAGCGAGACGTGGTTCGAGTGGAATTGCCAAGTGTTATCTCCTTGTAATGAGGCGAGCGAGGTAATTAAGATGCTAAGTGTCCCTTCCAAATCCTAATTAGAGGCCGTAGTTAGAGCAGTCAGAGAACACTTAATGGACACGCACCACGTCATTTAACACCCAACCACAACAGACCAGAGGCAGACAGACAGGTTGACTTTGCTGGGTCACTGAACGAGAAGCTTGACTCAGCTGCTGATCTGTTCAACTGAATGTTGACAGGCAACACACAGTCTAGAATACTGAGCAATATGTTCTCACAGTAAGGTCTAACTGACTCATTTGTAGCCCAACACTGTTATTTTCACACAGAGAGAACGGTGTATTTATGCCACGTTGGTATTTAAAGTGACAGTTCCTGACAGCCATTCAGCATAACAAGAAACTGAGGCGACGAAGCCACGACGAGACGAGCGACTAACCTCAGAGAATGAGAGAATTTCCATTTAAGGCATGGCTCTTGTATCGATGCTAGGCTACTTAACACACGTGTGTGGTGTTTTTTGTTTTTTTTTTTTTTTTGAGTGGGTGCTGTGAAAGACTTGATTGCTGCACAGCTGTACCACAACCAGAACGCAACTCTAAGCCAGGAACGGTTTTTTATCTTCACAGATCAGATGGCTGTACGCAGAAAAAGATGACAATTAACATGAAAACACCAAAGCAGTGAAATTCCCGTCATCAGTATAACATCACAGGATGTTGCATGACGCCTACAGTGCATAAGATTGGTATGATGTTTTTTCGTGTCAAAAATTGGGGCTTCTTGAGGAGAAATAAATGAATATCTTAGAAAGTTTCCTAGAAGCTGGTTTGATGTAGCCACAATTTTTAGTGAGTGCATATTAAAGGATATTGATCTTCCTAAAGATTTTTTATTCTAGTTTTCCTGGCATGGCTCATTGAGAAGTAAAAAAAAAGGCAGCTTAGATTACCACCTCATGTGAGTGCCTGACAGTCTGGACATATACAAATGCAGAGTGGCAGACAAAGCTGCACAAATGTGATGTAGATTTTTTTTCTTTCCTCACTGAACTTTTTAAAACCTTTGTGTTGTTTCTGTATCTTCTTTAGTGTTTTCTTACCACTCAAGAACAAGGATGATTTCTGTGCTGGTTTCATAGACCTCATGCAGAGCCACCACATACGGGTTTGCTTTGGCCAACTCCAGCACGGCGATCTCGTTTAAGATGTCCATGCGGCAGTCCTGTCCCTTCCGTCGCTTTCGCAGGAACTTGGCTGCATACTGCTTCCCCGTTGCCTTCTCGATGCACTTTTTCACCACCGCAAACTTTCCCCTTGGAAACAAAAGAGGGGGAGAGAGAGAGAGATTAGTGAGGAGACAGAATAATCACAACCACATTACTGGGCTTTTTACAAATATATTTGGTCAGAGATGGTTCTGTTCTGTGTCCAAGTAGCCAACTGGACCACTGGATTAAATTTAGAGGTCATTTGAACTGCAGCAAAAATGAAAGGCTGAAATTACTGGACACATTCGAGACAGTTAAAATGCTGAGATGTAAAACCTAGATTACAGTGCAAAAAAGACGTTTGGGAAAACCCGCCAAGCCGCCACGAGTGCAACGCTGTGGGTGAGGTTGAAGAACAGTTCAGAGATAAGAAGGTTAAGTGGCATCATTTGAAAATACAGCCAAGTGTATGTGACCACACAAGAGAGGCGTCATCAGACATTTAGTAGAGATTTCCCCCGTCCTCCTCCTCTTCCTCTAGCCTTCAGCGAAGTCTGACAGGAGCCAGATAAGACTTACAGTTCTGGCAAAAAGCTGCTGAATAGAGGGCAGGGACGTGATAACGCTAAGGTCACTTTTTCAGTCAAGCAAAAAAACAAAGAGACGCAACGGCTTGCTCTCTGGACGTCCCCTGGTTTAACAAGAGATTAAAAAAAGAGCTTCAACTTTTGCAACCTCATCACTTCAATTCAATTTTTCAACATATACATTGATGGATTCATAGGAGGTGTTAAGGGTCAGCCGTGGGTGTAGGCAGGATGTCCGATATGTGCAGAATTGCCTCTCTTGTGTCGAGGCGGCCGCAATCACCAGCCGTCCCTCCCAGGCTGATAATGAGGCCTTGTTCACATCCTTTTCTTCACAGCTGACAGCAGCAGGGACAAATGGATTGTGTTGACACCTCCGCCCAGACCCTTGGTCAGAGCTTGCTTCCCTTTTGACAGTCGTACAAAAGCTGACCAGTCGGCTAACAAGGCAATCCCGAGACCAGGACCACCCACCTGACAGCGGCTGGGGAGGCCAAGCAGGGGGTCACTGGTGGTACAGTCAGGTTGGAGCCTGAGCAAAAATGCTAAAATGGACACTGTAGCTGCAAAATCTACATCCAACTAAAATGTAAATGTTTTAAGGAGCTACATAAAACCAATACAGAGCTGAAGGCTCAGGAAAAGTGACCACAGCATGTGACAAGATGACTGTGAGCTGGGCAGAATATAAATGAAGTGGACATGTCAAAAAAAAAGGGTCTAGTCAGCATGGTGCCAGTCATTTTCCCACACTGTGTTACTGCGAGCCCACTGTGCCGCGGACCAAAAACAGCAACTGTTCTGGCCGAAGCCTGGTTCTGTTTTGGCTACCACCCCGGCTTCTGCGAGGCCTGTTTCTTCTCTTTTGCTTTTCCCAGTCTCGCAGAATGGTGACGAGTCATTGTTCTGAGTGAAAAGGCAAAAACCCGTCAGAGCCTTTTCATCCTTAATTAGCCAAGTTCAGAGCAGCTCACTGTGGGCTGGGAACTACATATGGAGAGAAAAGGAATGAGTGGTGGCTACGGAGAGGAGCAACAGGAGGTCTTTTTCAAAAGGCTGACAACAGGTCAGAGGTCACTAAACACGGCCATCTTCCAGCCGGCTGCGTCCGCTCGACCATGTTAGTATGCAGAAGCACACAACATCACAATGATTTAATGCAATATGCTGCACGTTAGGTTTTCCAAGTTTGTGCAATGAAATGCGGCTGTGTTACCCTGGAAAAAACTTCAAACTCTGAATTACAGTAAAAGTGCTTTTTCAAACATTCAGCTGGATCCACAGCCATAATTATGCAGATCATACGGCTCATTTGCAGGGTTATCGTCTGAAACTAGTCCGTCTAAACTGCCCAGAATTAGTCTGTCATCAATCATGAACACTACAGTGACGCACAAAAACTAATTCCTCTCAGCATGGGGATGGTGATAATTTGATGGAGAAACTGGTTTCCTGTGTTGTCTGCCTTATGTCTCCCTCCGATGGGCACTGACTCATGTCTGAGGTGTGATGAAAAATGACAGCTCTCACAGCTCTCATTTGCCTGTTCCACAGACAGACTGACACACAACACTAGTTCCTCTTCCTGCTTTTGAGTTGGCCACAACATGTGTTTGTGCACAGGTCCGCAGGGGATCGCAACTCACGGTGCAGAGCTTAAAGATGAAAAGGTTTCGAAAATAAAGGCATTGAGGCTCATTGCTCCTTTAAACTTCAAGAGAGCGGAACAATTCAACTCAGGCATATAATGGTCAACGTCCTCTCTAATGTACAGCCGAAATAGCTGATCTGCTGGCATGCAGTGTTACGTACATTCCTACACTTAATGCGATTATGAGGCCTGATTTCAGGATGTTGTTGGGTCAGCCTCATGGGAAGAGCGGGGAAAGAGGATGTAGGAGTTATGGGGGGTGAGAGAAGGGAGAGGGGGCCTACAGTTCGTAGGTAGCCAAAGCTATCCCCCCCACCCCACAGGTCCTGGCTGCTCTCCCAGGATGTCCAGCAGTGTCTGACAAGGAAAACTGGCTGCTTATTTAGACCGTCCCGCCACAGTCAACAGTGGAGCGCGCTTCACAGTGAAAATTAGAGTTACAGAGACAGATCCAGAGTTGGCACAAACAACAATCAAACAGCTGTTGAGTTAAGTGAAACCCAAGAAGTCCACCGCTGCTTCTTGAGTTAATTTAAAATGCTTTTCTAAAGACAGTCATTATTGTCTGGAACACTGGGAAATCCCTGCTTAAACACCACTGGAATGTGTAGTTCTGTATTTGGAATCAACACATCAGAGAGTGTGAGCCATAAAGAGTGTTTGGTTGAAGAGAGACATGGGAGATTTGTTGATGGTAGATGCAATATTTCACACTGCATCTCCTGGAAAACAGGGAATGGGACAGGGGAGCAGATTCAAAGCCTACTCCTGACATTGGTCCTAATTTCCTTTAGTATAAATTGTACAAAATGTCTCCAGAGGCAGTGGTGATTTTCGATATCATTTATGGTTTTACTTAGTGTGACACTTTTGGTTGTTTGGTTGACCAAAACGTAACATTAAACTCATGACATTTAAGGACATCACATTTTTTTATCACCACAAACACGAGGATCTACCTCACCGCAGGAGCAATGAGCATCAAACACAACACCACAGGCTGCGGAGTTTAAACAGCCTGGAGAAAAACATCATGCTCTGACCCAAGTGTGACAGAACAATGTGTTGACAAGTGCAAACCGTCTTTCTGACCGCAGTATCATCACATGTTGTCTGCCTATTATTACACTAAATGATCAGAACGGCTCAAAACTTCTTAGAAACACTGAAAATTTTACCCAAGACGCACTTTAAAAGGCATTTCCACTGCGCGTGCCAATTAAAGCGCGTCTCCATCTGAGTCTCTCTGGGCAGGAATGCGGGATTGGAAACATTCATTAACACGCTTTTCATTCACACGTGCAGAGAGCTAATTTAATATGATTATCAGATTTGCGTGGGATTACCAAGATATTGTTGCAAATTCCTTTCCGGCAGCACACAAACAAAGTTAACAAGCAGATTAGTTTCCCATCAATGAGCGCTGGAAACGGTTCATGCAGCCAACAAACTCACCTGCCCAGTTCTTTACCGACCAGCTCGTAATTGGCCGTGAAGGACTCAGCTCTTATCCTCGTATTAATCTTTGTCACCATTCCGTTTTTGTTCATCGTTGCTGAGTCTGGCATTGAAGTCTCGCTTTAGAAGTAAAAGACAAAAAAAAAACTTCTTCCACTGAAAAAAAAAAGTGAGACAGATGACGATTTTCGGATCCTCTCAAGTAAACACTCGCATGATAAAAGAGGCGACTAGAGCAAACAGCTGCTTTGTCAGACTACCGGCAGATAATCCAGCATAAGCGCGTCCCGAACAAGAGGATGCAGCCCGGCGGGAGTGTGTGTGTGTGTGAGACACAGTCGGTGTGGTAAATTAGTTTGAGAGCTACTACACATTCCTCACAATAAACTCCTTGTCGGGGCCAGCCCCCTGCGCCGTGACGCTCAGCGGAGGGAAGCCAATGAGTTTGCTGAAGAGGACGAACCCGTGGCGCGAGCCAGCTGGCAAGTCGTGCGTTTAGGTGACAGGAGTGTGTCGGTGCAGGTATGCAAACACAAACCCAGGCTTTTATCATTACTTTTAGTTTCGTGGTTGGACAACAGTGGCCTATTGTAATAAAGTTATGATGATAATTTAACACGGAAAAACACACATGAAGCAAGAATAGCACCATGAGGGTTCTCCAACCACAAACCACCACAATTTATCCTCCTTACAATCTACAGCAGGCTGATGGTTTAGATTTACACTTCAAGTTCAACTTGTCAGCCTTAAAGTGCAGGTAAACTCTAATTAAATACAGGGGAGCAAAGAGTTCAAATGTTTATTCTAAGGCTAATTGTTAAGACACTCACAATGAAAATTTGACCTACACTGACTGTTCTTGATGAACCCTCCCTTCTTGCCATACCCATATTGTACCCATCTGACCCAAAGTTTGAATAAGGTAAACATACAGAGTACTAAATGTTCACTCTGAATAAAAACACATACACTCGCGTAAACTAACGAAGACTTCAGAGTGTAGGCATGTCTGAAGTTATTGTTGGTATGTGTTTACCTTGTTCTGGGCTTGGCTGTGCTACAGGTGAGACTTTTTTCTCACACAATTTTTAGTCATGAATGTGAGGCTGCCCTTGGGGTATGAGAGCTTTTTTTTTCTTCCCCTCTATCTGTTCGACAGTTGTTTGTCTCCTCATTGAACCTGCATGTCGTTAAAGAAGTATTCAAAGCATCCCATATGACGACTCATCAGTGTGCGTGCCACAGCTAAATACACTTAGCTTTGAAAGTAAAGACCTTTAAATATCATGTGCAGGTGATTCAGAGATTAGAATTCAAACCAAAAATACCACTGTAGAAAACTCCCTGTGCAAGTCACCCAGGATAGCAAACATGAACACAGACCAATGAGCAAAAGCGATCGGCATTTATGGCCCACAGGGCAGACAAATGTGACGATGATCTGGACTCCATGGGAAATGTGTCACCTAAGCTCCAGGGGCTTTCTGAAGCTGAAACTGTGAAACTGTGAAGCTGTTAAAAAGACCAAGGCCTGACTGACCCCAAGCAAACAGAGCAACCCACACACACACACACACACACACACACACACACACACGCACACACAGAGGCAAAGGAAATCTCCTCCAGCTGAGAGTCAATACCAGACGATACTGAGCTGCTGGTTTTCTGTTCAGTTTACGCCTTGTGTGAAATAGACCACATGAGACAGTGTGAGACGTTTACCTTCCTAGAAAGCATGGTAGCAGCGGGCAATAAAGTCAGACTGATAGTGATTATCAGCTTTCTAACAATTCATTATTTAGATTGTCAATATTTAAAAAAAAAAAACTTTTTGAGTCAGTAAGAGATCTATTGAATTAGATGGCAGACGACAGATTAGATGATTTGACTGACAAAAAGCCTGAAACCCAAAGAGTTTTAATTCATATTCAACAGTAAAGATGAGTTTCACAGCTGGAATCTTATTTAAAATATCTATCATAGTTATTCTTTTGTTTCAGAATTCTCGCCAGCCATCATAAAAAGTGGCCGCATTATCTTCCTGAACAAAGGATGGACTCATACCAGCTAATATTTCTAATGCTTCTAAATGAGGACATGAGTGCACTGCCTCGAGGGAAGGGAAGGAGTGAATAAAAAGAAGATAAGACAGGATGACAGGTTCCTCTGTGCTAGTTTTTTGGCCCATGGCTGAGCACATTGCTTGTGGTCGGTCACATGCCCTACATAGCTGTTATCTTGCACACAGAGAGGATTTGTCCAATCTTACCATACCAACGCTAATTTTGTTGCCACAAACAGCAACTGATGTAAAAGAGACCTATTGAGAGTGGACATTCCTCAGGCCATACCGAGTCATTAGTGTCCGGCGACAAGGTTACATAACCTGTTCCGCCTCCTTAAATTGTTACCTTAAGTCTAAGTGAGTCCACTCTGAAGCCTTAACCTTCTTTCTCTGCCAGCCTTCCCATTAAAGCAGGGGTTAGAGTTCAGAGGAGCAACGCTAGCGAGGCAGCACTGCCCGGCCCCAGAGGCCTAATGAAAACACATACCAGCGAATTAGCCTACCAGCCTGCAGTTTGGCTAACATAAATATGAGAAGTTCAGCCATGACCTTAGGAGCGCAAACACTTTACGAGTCACTGGAACAAATAGGCCTTGTCATGACTGGGTCAGAAAACAAAGCCCCTGGTTTTTTACAGGACCTGAGTCTGAAGAGCAACGTCTGGATCCTAAAACATGTCAAAGATATGGATCTGATTGATGTAAAAGGCGGATTAAAAGAGGCTTTTTCGCTGGCATGAGAGATTACATGATAATTTGAAGTTCACAGGCGTTCATCGTGTAATTTCTTAACTTTATCACATCATCCTCACACAGCTCTTTGTGAGAGATGCCGTTTTTGGAAAAAGCTGCTGTAGGACAGAGGAGGTAAAGTGGAGGTTCAGGTTTAATGTACACCTTTAGTTTTATTATGACCCCGTTAGTCAAATGTGTTAGAAGAGACAGAGAGTCTTTTGTCCACATTTAAAGAAAAATCCCTTTCTTCCTCTCTCGTTCGTGTCGCCCATGGGTGTGTAAAAAAGAGAGGGTGTTGGGCTTGTGGAGGGGGAGGGGATCTCATTATGTAAGTGTTTTTCTCTCATGACTTTGTGACACTATGCTGTTAAATGCTAGTCGCTGTTCTTTTATGAGTCTGCTCGGAGGCCTGTAAAGTTATGTTAAGATCTCCCACTCTGATTACATCCCAGACCTTTCCTTTCTGTTTGAAGCACCACAATAACCTGTTTCCACCCTTTTCTTCCAACACGGTGAAGGTATGAGGAAGCGTGGTATCATCATCCGGCACCAGCAAATATCTGACTGATGAGGAATTCTTGCTTTACTATGTTTTGAAGTGGCAAAAACTCATCAGCTTTCACTATAAAAACACGTTTACGTGTCCCTTTTGGTCACTCCTGTCCCTTATTTTGCTTCATGCATGTGTAAGAAAACACCTGATGACTGCTGATAGCATCTTTAATGCGGGCAGCATTTCGTGAGAATGAATGAGCCATCAGCCCTTCTGAAGCAATGTGCCCACTTAACCAGACCCACAAGACTAATTCTGCCACATTGCAAAATGCTTTCAAAGTATGATGTCAAGCTGTGTAAATGATCTGTTTATGGTTCTTAGTTGTGAAACATTGTTTATGGAGAGAAAGGATTCCATGTAATGACTGGGTTCAGACTCTGAAGGGCCACTTGGTAATCTCCCCGCCGTCGATAAGTGTTCCCTGTCTTCTTTGGTTGCTTATACAGGGCTTCAATGTATATCTTGTTTGTCATGTGTTGTGCAATTTGTCATTAACATGCAACTGATGCTTTAGCAGAAAAAGCTTCGCGTCTCTACACTTGCAGACCCTAATTTGCTTGGGCAGATAGCGTGTGTGTTACCAATTACGGGGTTAAGGAGGACTAACAGCAGGCTAATTTAATACATGATGTCATGCTTTTATTAACTCCATAAATCAGTCTTGTAGTGGTGAGCCAAGGTCACACACTGGTGTGATCCCTAATCTGTTTGCAGTGACCTCAATGTAAAACAATTTGAAAAGAGCAGTGAGGGTCGTGCACCTCATAAAACTAAACAGCCCAAGAGCTCTGATTGATTTAAATGCTTAACAAACCACCCACGTCTCTTTCTCTCTTCCCTTCTGCTGCTCACGTTTATGCCACATCGACTGCTGTGGCCAACAAACCGGACAGACACCTAGTCTGTGGCCTGTGGAGGATCAGTGGGTTACCAAACATCGGTGCAGGAAGTCATTCACCTCAGGAGTGCAGGATGACGTGCAGAGCTGACGCTCGAGTGGTATTAAAAGACAAGTTCCTAATCCCTTTGGCAACAGGGAAAAACACAGAAGGAGGGATAAAAATAAGACATCAGAATAGGTTTGAGATCTCATTGCCTTGTGTGTAATCTATAGACAACACATGGCAAGCAGCCCTTGAGGGGAAGCTATGTGTGGCCTTTTTGAGAATAATCAACTTTAGATTTTCGTTAATTATTTTATACTGCGAAAGCTTTGGATTCAAAGCGGCTGGTAGCTCCTGTTTGTGTAAATGAATGGTTTTGAAGCCTTTTCTCTCATTTCAATTTTGTTTGATTAAATGCCCATTTGTAATTTAGCAACATTTTTTTCATTTTAAATAACTAAACTGCAAGTACAATAAAAAAGATGATGAAGAGGATGATCACTGCCTTTCACAAACCCTCCAGTCATGCTAGGAAAAAATAAAATTGATGCATTTAACAAGTAACTTCAAGCCTAAACCTTATGCCCAGGAGTCAAAATCAAATTATGGTTTGAAAACATTTACACAATGTCAAACAGGGTCGCTTGTACAGATAAACCAATAGAAATTATCGCCAAAAAGCATATTTTAGCTCATTTTTTAACTGTTAAGCTGCAGCTTTACTGCTTTAGTTCTCTCTCAACACTTTCAATGGGTTGTTTTTGACCAAAGCTGGCAGCTGTTCAAAGCCAAAAAGCTCTAAAACTCACTGCACAAAACCTTTCAAGCACCAAAATATAGACAGACACAGTTGAAGACCAGCTGGTGAACATATCGGAGGACTCAGAAGCTGAAGAGTTCCCTCTGGAGTTTTTCAACCAAAAAAGCAGAGATAAATGCAACAAATAAGAGTGAAACTGGATCTTTATTTGCAAGTTGGACAGAGACTTTATTCTAAATGAATTCTGAAACGGCTCCATGACTGCTTGATGTGTGAAGCAACTGATGACTAATAACTTAACCATATAAAACCAAAACATGATGATATATCATTGTTGTGTTCACATCTTGTTTCTGTTCTTTTCAGCAGCCCTGCATCCTGATGTCAGAAAATGTGAACATTTCTTTTTAACGTCTCTTAATTTCCAGTGCAATTTCATTTGTCAGAAGCCTCCTTCTAGGCTTAAAATCATGCATCATGTGCAACTCTGATTGCATCTCAGTTACAAGTTAGCCAGAAACAAAAAACATGTTTGACACTTTCAGTATCAGCCAATTATCACACCACAATCAGCAATGGGAGTGAAGTCAGCGACCTTCAGTGGACTAATATTTTCACAGGGGCAGAACTGTTATGTGTTAATCGGGCCTGAACAGCTGGTTTTGGTTCATCTCTCCTGCCCAGAAAACCGATGGGGAAAAATTGACATAATCTTCAGGATAAATGTACCAGATGGGAAACACTAAGGAAAAGACAGAGGAGAGCAGTGGGAGCGCTCGTCTTAAAACTGCAGACCAACTAATTGCAGTGGAAAGCATGAGTGTGAAGTGCACATTCTTTTGCACCACAAATACGAAATTGCCCTTTTTTTACAGACTTTTTCTTCCCCCTGTGGTTGCAGCAACTGATTTGTTTTCTTGAAACTCTCGGTGTGTGGGTCGGTGCGAAACAGCAGCACAGGAAGAGAGGGATGAGAAAGAGTGAGAAGATGAAAGCTGCACTCAGGTAGAAGCAGCAGAGGAGACGTTTTGCCACATCCTGCCTCGTTCTCTGGCAATGTGACCTCCCAGACCGGAGGAATTCAGAGCCATGGCTGTGCACATGTCTGCTAGACACTGTTTGCATGTAAAGGCAGTGATTGTGGTAAAGTACTCATTTCCTTCAGGCAAAAGGGAAAGAACGGTATAAACACTTTAAACCCTGGCAGATAAATTAGTAAGACTTTGCATAAGTCATACTGTAACAGCAGCCATACAGCACTGTATTCACATAGAATGAAAGGTATCTATTCATCTTAAAGTATAGAACAGAAGCAGCATGATGATGAACTCGGTCTTGCTGACTCCACATGCAAAAAAAAACCCAGCCTGACAGCCCTTGTTTGGATGGGTCAAAATAGCTACATTCAGATTTAGATGTTACACCACCCTAGAAGCTGTTGGGGTGTGGACATTAACAGATGCAGTCAGGCTTCACTGGACAGACACACTGCACAGACAGACCAACTTAGAAACTGAAAGGCTTTTCTCAGCTGTTGCGTCTGTCTCCGCTCACCACTCCCCCCTCACAGCCACATCATTGTCTCATTAATCCAACAAAGGAAAACATAAAACCTTTCACAACTCAATTCACAGTACACGCTCTATGTCGACATAATACTGGCATTATTCATACAATGCCAGCTAAGGAGGTAAACACAATGATGAGGATTTAAAAGGCTGATTCCAACTTAGACCAAAAGAAAATTGCAGGTCAACAGAGTCCTGCACCCGTGGCCATCCATCAAACGCTTATCTGTGTTATTTGGCTGCCAAAACAAATTACTGTTATCTCAGTTGGGGCTTGATGACATAAAAAAATAAAGTTGTAAAAAATAGTAGTTGCAGTCTGCTGGTGATAAACATGATTTCCCAGCAATTCGGGATAAAAATGGTGAAGGGAATTTCACTTTCACTCCTCTCTGAGATCGTCAGATAAAGCTACAGTCAACAAGTGAAAGAGGGGCATAAATGTCAGAAAGCGTAAAGTAGAGTGATAGAAGAAGACATGTAAGTGGGGAGAAGAAGGGTGAGAGAGAGAAACGGAGGAAATGAGGAAGCAGAGATATCCATTTGGAATGTCTGAGTCAGGAGAGAAATGGAAAAAATTTATTTTAATTGGCAGCTGAGCGTTAGAGGTAGGAGGAGGTGGGATGGCAAGTATTGAGACACAGGGTCGCCCTTTCCTAGCAGAAACAAATACCAGTGGAAAAAAAAATCAAAAAACAAAGACTAATTAAAAAAAAAGGAACAAAGACAACAGAACACTCATAAGACTTTAAAGAAAATCTTTTTGTGAAGTCAAACTCCCCCAAATGACCTAAAATGAAGAACTGCAAAAAGGCACTTGAACCCACACCAAACACACACACACACACACACACACACACACAGATAAACACACACACACACACACACACACACCAAACACACACAACTGCAAGGAAATCAGCAGCAGTCATTTGTTAACATTTCTTTTATTTGTTGAGACAGAATCTTGCTCAGGGAATTTCCTGATTATTCTGTGAGAGTAGTTTTGAGTCACAAAGGGAAATAATTCCCCACACAGACGCAAGAAGAAAAAAAAAATCCTGATAAATTACAAGCACAACTTTTACTGCTTCAAGCCTTCTTTAAAAACATGCTTTGTATAAAAAGTTGCATTCTCTGTCACTAAAACGAATCTAACTGGGGCAGCAGGTCGCTGAATTTACATCACACTGAGTAACACAGGCCAGTGACTCCAGTAACAGCAGGTAGATACAACCATATGCCATCTGGGGCATGGAAGGGGTCAAAGGTCAGCTTGCTGCTAATGATTACCTGCTAAAGCTTACTGCTTCGTTTCTCTGTATTTGTTTTCATAGCTATAGTGACAGTGCAACATGCTGCACACATACACACTCACACTCTTTAGAGCTTGTATCATCTTCTGGCCATGAGTTCAGAAAAAAAGTAGGAATATTGAATGTGGAACAATATAAAAGACTTGCACAACTGTTATCAAACAAAACATACAAGTGGCTTAAGACTTTCATCCTTTCAGGTCTTATGATTGCTTGCTTGATTTTTTTTTTTTGTCCTGGAGAATAAATGTAAGTAGGAGGAGTTTGTTTTAAACCACAGCCAAGGAGAGCTTTAAAGAGGTTAGCCTCAGTCTTATAGTCATCCCACCACAAGGCCGTCGGGAAGAGCTTTGTGGTTTTTTGGTTGCTGGGGAGGTCTGATCTTAAAATGAGGTGAAAAAACATGATGGGCCTCATAAAATAATGCAAAGGTAATAGATTTTGTGTGGTAAAACTGCGCACATTTAGCTTTCATCGACTAAAAGGTCACGGAGTTGCATAACATATCCCATCTTTCAACAGAGTGTTGATGCTTTTTCTGCTGGTGATCACAATAGAGTCAGAGTGTGTGTGTGTATGTGTGTGTGTGTGTGTGTGTGTGTGTCTGTTGTTTATGCACATGTGTTACTTGTGTTTGCTGTTCATGCATTCGTTTGTGATGGATTGTGTGTGTGTGTGTGTGTGTTTCACCTCATGTACTCAGCAGGCGGCTTGCTGCTGTGTGGCCCTTTGTGACTTGAATGAGGAAAGAGGTGAGAGGACTTTGGGTCAAAAGTCAGACATTGTGAATAATCTCAATTTTGCTGCAACTGTCAAACTTTATGGCCACACTTATGGTCACTGGAAACTGGTGCACCGTGTAACAGTTTAACAGAGCAGTTTGATATTTTATATATGATTAAAATATCTATATGAAATATGTTTATTTGCTGTCTGGCTTAAAGTAAGAAGAGATGAAGTGACTCTTATATCTATCCACTACATCCACCGGTCATTATCCTTATCTGAGAACAAACACTGGAAACATGGGGTAACAGCTAGCCTGAAGGTAGCAATTCATTTCCTGGAGTCTCCACTGGTGTCCTAGCAACTGCTCACAGCAAGAAAAATAAACAAATCTAACATGTTTGTCAGTGGTGCTGGTAACGTTAGGTGGATTTCATAATCATTCGACGGAGCTGGGCTAGCCTTTTCTCCATTTTCGTGCTAAGCTAAGCTGAGCTAACTCTCTGTCGGCTCATATTTAACAGTATATATCAGCATGTGTGCATCTGTCTTCCCATATGAGTTCCTACCAGAAAGATAATTAGAGCATTTCCAAAATAAACCTTATTAGAAGGTGGTTTACTACAATTATAAATAAATAAATAAAAAACTGTACCTCTGCTTTCCTCACCTGAACTCTGAGATCAGAAATCTATTTTCCCTACTTCCTTTCCTCGAAGGTAAAATAATGATGAGCAGAATTTGGACCGTCACCCGGTTTTTTCCACAGAAATTTTTCACCTCATTTTGTTGAGCGCTGACTGTGGTCCTGGAGTCTGCTACTGTTTTCCTGTGTTTTGTTCTGATTCACACAAACATTTCTTTAGCCTCAGTGAATCCAGAAACAGGCTCGAGACCCCCATGAACTCAAACCAGCATCTGACTCCCATAATTTCAGATTCAGTTCCCACTTTCTTTAGTTCCCTTGCTTTTACTCTTACAAGACCTCCCATGGAGACACCTAGACTTAAGTGTGGACACTCACATGTGTGTGTTTATGTGTGTGTTTCCACGAGCTTAGCACTCCCCCACAGCTATGACTTATAGCTCATGTCAACAGCCAGCTATTCATGCGTCCCTCCAGGCCTCGGTGTTTTAAACTGCCTTCTTTATCAACCCCCCTCCGGCTTTTCAGCTGATCACATCACAAATCAACCAAGAGATCCACGACCGCGAAGGCACCAGACATTTCTCAACACGCTTTACTCCAGCAATCTAATTTTCCACAGGAAGAAATCTGTTCGGCAGCTTTTGAACAGAGGTGAGAATTTTACACTCCTCCTTTACAACGTTGTGAAGGATTTTAAGTGAATTCCGACTGTAGCGTTGAACTAGTGGAAACTGGCAACAGATAAAAGTGAAATGAATTTCCCTAAAGAGTTGGAGGGTGTCCAGCTTCCAGTGGTCGACAGCTCCTTCCTCCGACTGAATGGGAACATAAAACACTTTGACAGGAATTCAGATTGAGTTAGCCACCCTACAGCCCAATGTGTATGGCTGCGCTGAGGGCGTGCCCCCACTTTGATAGGACACCCGCCCCTGACAGGCTCTTCTCTAATTCAAGAGCCTGAAACCCCACAAATAAAGACAAGGGTTAACACCATCTGTTAGGTTTTTACATATCCTTCCTAATCAATTCCAATGATTTGTCTGTGGAAGCAGAGTTGGATTTTCACGTTTGGTCACAAAGCCTACACATCTCTCATTCATAGTCTAGTATTTATTAAAGACAGGGCCTCTTGTGTTAACAGACACTGAAGTGCCCCTTTGTCCCTCTTCCTCTTCCCATTGAGTGGAGTGTCTGTTGGAGAGGGGACCATCGTCAGTGTGGGTCGGCATTATTTGGTTCTGTGCAACCATTCGCCTCTCTGGTCATAACTCTGAGCTCAGTGAGCATGTTTCTCACACCCCTCAGTCCAGCTGGGAGACAGGAAGCGACTCTGTCTGCGACTGCGTCTGTCGAGTCTCATGAGCGTTGGGATGGCAATGTGTAGGGACGGCAGGAATGCAGCACCCAGATGCTGGATCTCAAGGAATCCCCCTGCTGACGCAAAGTCTGACTGGAGGAATCTGCTGCCACATCTCTGTCAAAACCAGATGCAAGACTGTGGCACTGCAGACAGATAAATTACTTGGAAACTACAGATCACTTTATTGCTTCAAGACTTCCTCCATTAAAAAGAAAGATTTATCTTGTTAACTTGTGGTGTTTATGTGATGTTTTTATACGCTACAAGACATATTATAAGCAAAATAAGCGATAAATGCCATGCCAGAGCGTTTCCACTTGAACTGCACTGTACCAATTACAGTCTCAGGAAAACAGATTCAGACAGTGTTTTTTTATAGATAACATGCCTAAGGAACCAATCCCCTTCAACTTTCAAGATAAGACTGGTGAAAAAAAGGAGTATCGGGGGCGAAACCAGGTGTAGCTTCTTATCTGTATTTTGAAAGCTCAGTTACACTACATTCAGTTTGATGGCAGGGACGTGTTCTGTTTTTTTAGCTGCAAAGTTGCAGAAGAGACAATGTTGAGAATGTTTAAAATGTTGTTGCATGTATCACCAAGAGATCTGAACATGTGTAAACAAACTAGACTGCAGTAGCCATTTTGGCACAAAACTTCAACTGAAGCCCGACGCTGTCCCATCCATTTATCCTGGGCACCAGCCAGCCAACATGTTGGTTAACCAGCATGCCTATTTTTCTCGTATTTTTTTCCACTGACTGACAAGTCCACAATGTGCTAGACAATGCTAGCCAGCACTATCTTGTTAAATTATGTGATGATTCATGTCAAAAGCAGTGAGGACCTTCTTATTTGGCCCAGGGGGTGCTGATGAACAAAGTTTTGGCAATCTTTACTCAAAACAGTTAGTCAGACAATGAAGCCGCTGCAGGCAGAGAAGTTGAGACGGAGGTCGAGATCTGTGTGAATTACATGAAGGTAAAGGTGTGGAGTTACATCGCAGCCCATGTAAGGCATGAAGAGGTTATGTCATTTTAATATAATTCATTTTTATTTATAATTTCTAAAGAACAACCTCATGGACTTATATTTTTTTACATGAACAAACATCACATGAGCAGTAATCTTAAAGTTAGATGATGTTATCAGTGCAGAAATCGCTGTCTAAATATTTAAGATACTCATGCCAAGGCTTTATATATCATCCTTTAACTAGATTATTAAATAACACTCACATCTGTGCAGCAACAAAATTTCCCATACAAAGGTAGAATAGAAATCACATAAAAATATGACCTCTCAAATCCAGCTTGACATCTTTCTCATGTAAGAGTTTTCCAGATCCTTTGATGTAATTTCACCTTTGTCTGCAGTAAAACGTTAATGAGGAGAACAGCATATGTCCACTGCAGTATGTGATCCGAAGCGCTGATCAAAGACCCCAGAGACAGATCAGTCATATGATCCGGCTGAGTCTACTGTGAGACTCAGACAGCCAAAACAGTCGTGAATTAAACTGAATTCAAAACTCACAAGGATGAGGCCAAGTGGTGTGTTACCATATCACTTTTATGTGCTTCTACTCCCCAGGAAAATAAAGGCAAACAGTGTATTTAACAATTACTTTATCGCTTGTCTCTTTGAATGTTTTTCTCAGATGTAAAAAAAAAAAATTGTGTTTGCATGGAGACGTGTTAAATCTTGAAACCATCAGCTCTGGTACAGGATTGTGTCTTGTTTCTAAAGTTATTTTATTTTGTCTCCGCCATAACTTTGTCACTGATATTTGCAAAACTAGACTTATGTTCGAAAGAAAGATTATCCAAATAATGGGCTTATTTTCATACAAAACTTAGTAATGACTTACTACTTACTTGTAATGAACCGTTATGTTGGGAGTAATATATGTTGGTAAATTATTTATAAAGGGTCAGATCTTCTCATGTGGAGCTAAACAGTAAACAGTAACTATGTTTATAATAGTATTGTATTTAATTATGAGTTAAATGAACTGTACTCGTGTATTTTTACAACTTGGCTGCTCCAAATTTCTCCTTATAAATGTCTTCTTACTCATCTATGAATCACTGAAATGTTTTTGAATGATTTTTTGTAAATGACACTCATCCCAGGTTCAGCCTACATGCTTTTCTTCTGAAGGGACACTTAACCTCTTTAACGGCGGTGTTATCTAATAGAACTGCTCCAGTTTATTGTAAATGAGAGGGTGTGAAAGGCTAGGACAACACCCATGTTAATCCTGTTACCGTCCTGAAATGAGTGCTACACAAGGAAGGAATCTGAAAGTGATTTCATACCTGCTGGATGAACAGAAACTGAGAACAGCAGGAATTTTTTACCGAGACTCAAACTGGTCCATCAGCTCACTTTACTGCCCATATTAGGCTGTGATGGCATGGCATTTCCATCATAGAGATTGTCACGCATGACAGTCAGAGAATTCAACTTGATGACTTTGGTTTAAGATGGAAAAAAATCATCTTATATAACAGCAACTAAAAATCACGGTTCTGTCCTTCTCCATATCTGCTTCTCCACAGAGGCCTGCCTTCTAAACCCAAATTATAGGCCAAAAAATCCTTACATAATAATTACTAAGCGTGATAAATTGTCAGCCAAAACTGTTTGCCCCCATTTCAGCCGAGTGATCTGCTCATGTTAGCAGACTCCAACAGGATCATGCAGCGTAGCACGTTTCCCAGAGACTTTTCTTGACCTTTGCTCTGTCATCTCATTGCTGCAAGACAGATTCAACTGCTGTTTAACGGAGAGGTATATGAAAAATATACCAACATATCATTGTGACTCTTTTTATCTCTATTAAGTTGTACCTTAGCACTTAAATTGTCCTGTAATCGCTTCTAAAAGACAGGAAAGGAAGATTAGAGCATGCACGTAGGACTAATACAAAAGGAAAGAGGAGAACATTAGCAATAAAATGAAGGGTCAGTGACACGGCAAATTACAGAGTGATGTGTGATAAGCACGTAGCACAATTTACAGTAAGGACAAATGCACTTGAGGGATTTGGCTTCTGGTCTTGATAATTTAATGTGAAGGAAATGATGTTGAGAGGTGATAAGATCCAGATGGTTCTTGGGAATGTTTTGTATCTGTGTTCTTTACTCAGACTGGGAGGTTATGTAGGAAAAGTAAATTTACATAATCCACTGTTTATTTATAAAAAAAAAAACTTCTCTGAGAAAATAAATAACTCCCACTGCTGCAACAGGAGCCAAAAGTGATTAAGATTTTAAGAGGCAGATCATTTTTTCTCCAATTTCCTTCTTTATGTGTAATTACAGCATTTGACTTCTACTTGTATTTGCTCTTTTGATCTGACCTATGAATGTCACTGACAGCAATATTTGGCTTGCAAATATTAGCTGGACCACGTTAGCTAACATTAGCCACCAGAGGCTAACCACAATACCAAATGACTGCGGCTGCAGCAGCAAAAACTCTGAGTTTATTGGATGTAAATTTAAATGCTTATCAACTACAATTTCATATGTAAAAGATTTTGTTTCTTTTTTTTTAAATGATAAACAGTCCTGTTACCAGGCAGTGTCACTCAACTTACTGCCCATCTGCAAATCTGGAACATAAGAATGTCCCTGTATCAGCCATAAAATGATGTAAAACACTTATATATTTGTAGCTTAGGGTCAGTTTGTGAATGGTACCAAGCTTATTTTAATATATACATTTTTTTTAATTAAAGAAGAAAGATGAATAATGGGCCTTTTACTGTAATTTATTTATGTGATAAATAATATTGTTGGTAGCTTATAGACTGGCCCCTTGTCATTTTGCAAAAATGCCTCTGAGGTACAGCAAGTTCAGGTGACAAAGAGCATCTGGATCATTGACATATATTTTTATTGAGGCCCTTTAGATTTTTTTAAAGTGATCTCAAACACTAACCAACGTACAGTGATGCACTGTCACATGAAATATTGCTATAGACATTCGAAAAAACTTAAAGGTAACCTTTTACTCTAAACCTTTAAAGATTTCTTTTCATGTTGAAAAGAAATCACTTTTGATTCCTCTTCTGAAACACTGGATGAATTGAAACTTACAGTAATTTACAGTAAGACGTAAGCAGGAAGAAAAATAAACCACACGTTGCCCAGATACAAAACAGTTGGAGTTACGTATATTATGGATGTGAGGTGGAGTTTTTTTGTTTTTATTGCAGGGCATGGCTATCTCTGCTTCATGCCAACATTTTTCAGAGGTAGCATGAGCAAAAACTGTTGAGTAATGAACCAATAAGAACAGTGCAACGTTGGGAAAAAACCTGACAAAGCAAAACAAGTATGACAGAAATGAAGGCAGGTGACATTTCTGTCTCTTCAGGCGTGAGAGAGAAGTTTTTCATTGAGGTAATTAGGATCAACTCTCAACTATGGGACACAGTGCACCTGTGCAAGAGCAGAGGACAAAAGGGGTTGGGGAAATATGATCCTCTGAATGTGTCGGTTAAAGAACAGGGGCAGAAAATTGCTTACGGGGAAAAACATTTACTAGGTTTGCATGCCACATATGTAAAACTTTATGTCATGTCATTGTGTTCTCGCTCCTGGGAACGGAAAGTTGGGACAGTGATTATACAACTAAGGTATGAGGTGGCAAAATGGGTTGTGTTTTCATAACAGTGATGACAGACAGTCTGCCAAGGTATCACTGCAACTCGCCAGTAACAACAGGCTTATGCAAGCTAATGAAATAGGTGGGGTGTCCTCGACAAGCAGTGGAACAAAAGAAAACAGCAACAATGCAAACGCTGAGACACAAATCGGGATTGGATTTCATTACCCAGACTTAAGTGCTGCTTATCTCGAATGCAGGGCATGTTGATCTCCTTTTCTGTGAACTGTATAGGTTCGAGAAGCAGGGGAAGTGGGTTGGTTAAGCATATGCACATGTGAACACAGGAAAGAGCTTCGGAAAAAACAGAGACAGAGTCTCGTGTGACTGAAAAATGCAAATGAAAATGTTTGCAGGTTCTCAAGAAAGGGTGTTAAGTGTGCGGTGTTGTGTTGAAGCGTGTAGGAGGGTCTGTGAAGAAAGTCTTACCACATACAGTCATGCATGAAGACACTATGCATCATGTTATGTCTACACACTTGCAGTGTGTCCTGGTCCAGCTGTAAACAGAAGGTATCCAGGTAACAGGTGGTGGGTGGAGAGCACCGCTGATTTCATCAAGGTCTGTAAGAAAGCAAGAAGGCACATGAACGAGTATTATTCAGAAATGATTCAGAGAAGGAGAGTGAGTGTGTAAGGGTCAGTAGGAGAAAGAAGAAGTAGAAGAGGAAGCTATTTGGCATGAGAGCTGTGATGAGAATGAAAGTGGGAGTGCTAAAACATGTCTGCATTTACTGCCAGGAACTCTGTTCATATAATATCAAGTAAATACCAGCATGGTTTAGTCACTTGCCGTGCCTCGACACACCACCCAACATTTAATTTCACCACTTCACAGGTGAGGTACTGATGCATGGAGAGCCTGGTATTCTCCGCCTGCTGCACCTGGAGAAGTGAGACAGAGAGTTGTACAGACTGTACTAGACAAAACTGTATGATAAAAAATAGCAACTTAGTGTTAAAAAAAATGTTTGTGACATTTTTTATCTAATTAATTTGGTGTTAGCACACTCCTCTTGTGTTTTATGTTCAAACATTGACCCCTTGAACCTGCTGTAACCGCAGTCATCTGTCTCCAACTGCATTTTTTCCTACCAGAACAGGGACTTCACCCAACAAACCTGTACTGATTATATCGGTTGTCGCAATTTTCTCATGTATGTTATCTAACGATCTGGATCTTGCAATGGAATAAGTTGTGATACATAGTTCAGATACATTTGTATACAGTGGAGGTGCAGCTGCAGGAGGTATGAATGTATAGACTCTGAAACGACCCTGCTTTGACTCCCAGCGTAGGCCTTGACGAAGAGATCAGCGCTCTGAGCTAAATAAAGGTTAGATCTCATCTTAGGACAAACTGGAGAGCATGAGGGCCAAGAAAAGAGCAGGAACAGGATGTCCACAATGTATCAGAGTGAAAGAATGCCCCTAGTAGTTGAGTCAAGAAGGAGCGGACGTTTCCCATGACACAATCACTGCTATTTCCTGGAGCATAAGCTGGTCCCGTGGAATGCAAAAGCAGCAGGTCAAGCAGTGGCCCTAAAGCCTTCAGCTGACGTAAAGACTCATGTCCAGCGAGCAACCATAACCCCTGCATCCATCATCCAATATATCAAAAACTCTGGGAAAATATACATGTATAAAATCGGGGGCCCTCATCCTCTCTCATGACAGGACCTGTGTGACCTTTGACCTTGCTCCGGGATGGAAGTTTGGCAAGACCTCTCCCTTGGGTCCGCTGCAAGACTGTAATGTTCTTGCTCTTGAAATATGACCATGTATTTGTTTCTCTCTGTCTCGGCCTTTCACAGTGCAAAATGGATTATGAGCTTGCATCTTTTTCATTTATTATACTTACAGATGGTTGCATTTCTCTCTTTTTTTTTAAGAATATAACTTGAATGTAAGTAAAATTCCAAAGCTATAAAGTAAGTATAAATCTTTATAATAACTACATTTGAGCTTGTCACACTAAAAAAAACGGTTTCAGGAAATTCTTGCCTGTAGATTAGAAATTTAAAATCTGATGATTCTGCCTCTGTGTGTTCAAAACCATTCATACTTTCCACACGTCCTCTCTACTTTCAGACATGATGATTTTACCAGACAGGAGCCAGCCGCATTCCCTCTATATTACCTTGTGAAAAATGCACCGTGGATTTCTCAGGCTCTCTCTTCACCCTTAATCGAAGTAAACCTGCCATACGTCGTCAGGAAAGAACTACTCGTCAGAGCCGTGTCTCTCGTCAGTCAGCAGTTTATAAGCAGCCGTATAAAGTTAGAGGTCCTTGGTTTGGGTTTTTATTATCCTGGATTACGTTCTCAGAAGAGGGAATTCTTTCAATCTCGCACTTCAGTCCCAGTTGTCTCGGAGGCTGGATGAGTTTCACAGAACCAGATACTTTCTATTTTTACCAAATATTCCTGCAACATTTAATATAAGAGCACTACGTCCGACTGCCAACACTGACAGTTTACTTTGGACATTTATTACACCAGTGAGGATACAGATACAGTACACACATGCTTACATACAATATTGAAATATAAGAGAGTCTGGAGAGACACCAGAAATAACATGTTTCCAGGCAAAACATTTTGCAAGCTGAAGAGTGGAGAGGCTGCAGATTTTGATGAATTGTCAGAGACATGATTGAAGAAAAAGATGTAGATAAAATGTATCTACTATGAGTCGAGAAGAGTGGCAGGAAAAGGTCACAGACATAGTGATTCAATCTCACCAGATGCAGAGTATTCATTAAATCTATCACATCTAGACCACAGCAGTCAAACAGTGATTTAGTAAGTGAAAGAAAATGTCTGACAGGAAGAGAGGAATCAGTTTACTATCTAGACGGAAATGCTGCTGTTCAACCTTACTGACAAAGAGGCAACAACAGACAAAAACAACATTCAAGATGTCAATTTCCCATCACATTACTGTCTCCTTAGGGATCCTTGTTCTATATATCATTTATAATTTCAAGCTATATTTCAATCATATATTCATTCCTTTTTTTTCTTTTTCAATAATTTATCCATCACCCTACTGCTGCTACTTTTTTTTGGATTACTTTTAGCTTTTTATTATAACCATTACATTTAGTTTGGACTTTGTCTCTGCTTTTTTTGCAGTAAAACTATTTTTTCACAGCCTCTTAGTCAAATGTTTCGGTGTTATAACTGACTATGTGGAACGAAAATTCTATTTATCAAATTACTGAGCTATTTTACAATCAGTGTAACTTAGCACCTTTCAACTCTGGAAACAATTCCCAGCCTTCACCTCTGGTGAGGTTAAGTAGCTTGGAAATTGTGTCTCAGGTTACAAAAAACACCTTTAAAATACATTACTGGGTGCAGTTCTGCACACAGTTCATAATTTTTGTCACTTTAAAGCTCGTGTTAAGAGATGCTGTCTGTCAACATCCGCTGCTCAGGCAGAGTTTCTGCTCCATACATGATCACCTTTTAATGGATTTTATTCTTAAGCCAAAATGAGACTATTTCCATACAAAGATCTCATTAAAGGGAACAAATTTCTCTTTCTTTTACTGGGCTGGTAGAGCCTAGTTTGTCTTCAACGAGCTGATTACATGCATGACTGAAAATGACGCACATCAGCTATTTAAAAAAATAGTTTTATCAGCTTCAAAATGCCATAAATCTGTTTTATCTTGTACCTGTGCTGTGAGAAAACTCAGAAATGTTACTTCTGCAATTTTTCAGTTGAGATGAAACACAGCCAGTAAACGTATTCTCATTTAAAAAGCTGTAGCGTGACATTTTAGCTGCACCACATCCACCACAGCACGCCTTCAGCTGTTTCACTTCTGCTCATCACTCTCACATGGGACATCCTGCCAAGCGCATCTGCTGCTGAAGTGCCTCAGTGTTGTCACAAATCTGGTATTGTGAGGGCACCATGCCGTCATTACATTTGTTTGCCCTGGAATAGCACGGCTCAATGTGACTCACTTGATGTGGTCGTCCTCGGGGTGAGCACATGAATGGACTGACACCAGGGAGCTGTCACGCTTTTCCTCCTGAAGCAGTAGCGGATACTTCGGTACTTTTTGGCGCTGCAGTGACAGAACAAGATCCATGAATGCTTCATTTCATGCATTTCCCCTCCCCTTGCACACGAGGCCTGCTGCTTCCACCACTTCCAACAAACACATTGCTTTCCTCCAAAAAATGCCACAAGGACACATGGCTGTGCACGTGGGATGTATTTGCACTTTTCCTGAGCGAGATTGTCAGAGAGTGTTTACTCTCGGTGCTGCGAGCCAGTCTTGTCAAGAAGGTGTTTTGAAGGATTTTTCCAGACAGCTGTACACCTCCAGCCGACCTTCTCTTGACAATTACTGTGTAACGACAGACTGCAGGCCATGTGCCGCGGGCTGCTGCCCAACTGCACGTCACCGTGAACCATAGATTGAACCATGCTGTCTGGATGGATTCAGAGACAAGTAATGGACAGAGTGTAGGCTTTACTTCTGCATGTTGCTGCACTGTTCTCGGGTCAGAGAGATGAAAGAAGACAGAAAGCTCCATGCAGAACATTAAAAGTTTAAATTTTTCTACAGTTTCTTTTTCATTGAAGATGAAGATTTGCACACATTAGCTACAGAAACACGGATGTGCGTCATTGCCTCTTTTAAAAGAACAGCAACAATGCAAAATGCACGTGACAAAGTACTATTTCAGTATTCAAATTGCATGTCCCTGAACGAGCCTACAGTATATCAGAAAAAGAGCTTAAATTCAGTAATGAGGGTTTCAAACAATGCTTGGCAGTCGTGGATATTTGAAAGAGGTTCAAGGCCCGCTGTTATCTGTCTCACAGACTCTGGGACAGCAGCCAAGCTGATGCCATCTTAAGGGGTGGAACACAACAAAATGGCAGGAAATTCCTACTTGGTCTGCTCCCATCAACAGATTGAATTCTTTTGAGTCAGGCTGCTAAAATGTTGCGTGTGGATGTGAATTCATTAGACTGCTCAGAAACTCAGCTGAAGGACAATGCAGATAGAGAAACAGAAAAAAAATTTAGAAATTGCAACACTTCAAGAGCCCTTAAAATGAACTGAAAATAAAATGTTTTAAGGCATTTTAGGAAGAAAAAGTCAACTTTCATATTGCATATTCTTTGCTCAACCCAGCACCATATTCAGTATTTCTTGCCAGCTTAAAATAATCATCTGTTCATAACTACTTAACTGAACACAAACTCTGACGGATGAATTGTTTTGTTTTTCCTGAGGAATTATCGCCACCTAGTGAATTCTCACATAGATGCACATGATCGCACAACATATTTTCCAGTCAGTGCTTAAAACTTGCATGAAGGATTAGTTGTGCTGAATCACGGACACCTCTGGACAGAAATTTTGGCCAGAATTAATTGCACATTTCCCTTTAGTTTACTTACAGTGCAAAAATTCTTAACCATATTGGTTTGAAGTGGTCAAGCAGCCAAAGGTCAACGGTTCATTCATGGTGTGGTTATATTATGTTGTTTTGCTGCCACCTGGTGGTTATACTAGTGGTGCAATTGCAAAAGATAAAGTGGCATTGTGGATGAGGCAGTTTTTCTGAGCTATATTATTCTAAAAAGCTGAAATTGTTTTATAACAAATAAGGGCATAAAACCTCTGAGCAGTGAAGCAGTGTGAGAGAGTTTAGTATAAACACCTCCAAAGATATATTTAAGTTAAACTTTAATCATTTATGTCACTAAAGGTACAAAATCAAGTCACCCATGAAGGTATAGTTTGTTCCCCATTCCTTAATAATAAAAATAAACCATGCCACCAAGGACATGAGAAAAACAGGAGGGCTCCAGATGGCTGATAATGGGAGGCTGTTTATGATTAACTGGCCTTGTGGTATTGAAAAATGTGACAACACCCGTTAAGTGTTCCCATCCCTCCATCTTATTCTTCCTTCTCCGGCTGCTCTCCATCGAAGCAGATCATCAGTGACCCAGACTCCATGGACAAGAAGGTGGTGCTGATCACAGGCTGCTCCTCTGGAATCGGTCTCAGCTTGGCTGTCCGGCTGGCCTCTGACCCCAACAAGACGTTCAAAGGTGACCATAGCTGACATCCACCAATTGTGATCCTTAACAGTATTGTTCTATGCCAAAGAGTCTGCACTGGGTAAAACTGTTAGTATTAAGGGCCTTCTAAGCTCATGGAGACACTGTAAAATAGATAATTTTGTGGTATGTGCAATGGTGAAATATATAAGTATTCATATCTCCATCTGTATCAGAACCACTAAATGCTGCTCTCTGTTTAGTCTATGCCACAATGAGAAACCTGGCAAAGAAGGAGCGTCTTTTAGAGTGTGTGAAAGGCCTGCACAGGGACACCTTGGACATACTCCAAATGGACGTTACTGTCCGGCAGTCCATCCTGGATGTGAGGGACAGAGTTGTGGAGAAGCGAGTGGACATTCTAGGTATGCTTTTGTGCCAATGTGTCTAGATAAAAATTAGAAATAATGTTTATCAGTGGGCTTATTCTTACTACTTGCTCACAGTGTGCAATGCTGGTGTGGGTTTGATGGGACCCCTGGAGGTACAGTCCTTGGACTCCATGAGGCAGCTTCTGGAGGTCAACCTCCTTGGTACCATCCAGACAATCCAGGCTTTCCTGCCGGACATGAAGGCTCAAGGCACGGGTCACATCCTGGTCACCGGCAGCACCGGAGGGCTTCACGGTGAGACTAGCAGATGGTTGAGAAATCACTGAATGCTAACAGTGTGTTCCACACGTGCAAGTTTTTGTCATGATGTGATTGACACTGCAAAAACAAATCGTGTTGATACTTGCTGCCATGCTTGATATTGCCAAAATAACTCATCTTCATACTTCATGCTCCCCTGCAGGTCTTCCTTTTAATGAGGTGTACTGTGCCAGTAAATTTGCAATAGAGGGAGCATGTGAGAGTTTGGCAATCCTTCTGCAACACTTCAATATCCAGTGAGTTTTACAGTTTGCTGCATCTTGCATCCTTAATTTACCGGATGTTAGGTGTGATTTTAAAAAAAAAAAGTTGATTAACTGCAAATTTTGAATAGCAGAGATAAATGACTTAATGCTCAATCCTGCAGTGTCAGTCTCATTGAGTGTGGTCCAGTCAACACAGACTTCCTGGTCAACCTGCAGAAGGCAGAACTCGGGGATGCGTCTCTTGAACAGGTGGATACCCAAACACTCGGCCTCTATGAAAAATACCTTCAGCACTGTGGCTCCATTTTCCTAAATGCAGCACAAGATACAGAGGACATTGTAAAGGTATGACGTTCGTCTACAGAGAGTCTTAACCACATTAGTGATATGAATTAATAATGATGATGGAGCAGGTAATTTTTCAAATAAAGTTCAAACAAACAAGTTTGGTTTTTAAAAAGGCTGATATTGATGTCAGTATCTTTGTATTAAAGCTAATTAAACTAAATTTTGACAGAATATTGATGCATAATCACACATCAGTAGTCTTCAACTCCCTATAAATTCTCTTGAATTGTTTTTAAAGTGGAAAAAAGAAGCACATGCTGAACATATTTGTGAGGAAAGTTTTAGTGCTGGTTTCACATCACACAAAAAAGCAAAAAAAGCAGAAAAATGTTCTTGCTCTGCTTTGTAAAAATAAAATATCAGCTCTCTAAGCTTAAGTGAGTAAAGTAATGTTCACAAGCTGTGGACAGGGAGGAGCTTCTATCATGCTTGAGGCGGCTCACACTTTGTTCATGACTTTGAAATGTTCATGGACTGGAAAATTCCACGATTGCATTTCATAGGACAGTGGTGGCAATTAATCAAAAAAAAATTCCATTGGGTGTTGTGCTGTAGTGAAATAAAAACTCCTTCCAACAAATTATATTTTACATATAGCAGCTACATTTACTTGAAGATTGCAGCTTAAGGTTTTAAATTCAAAAGCTTTATTGTAAGGGTGCACAGTTATTTATTTATCTTCCTATTATTATATCAAGTACTTTAAACTGTACTTCTTTTTGACGGATTTTTACCTAATAATAAAAAAAGATTAATCTCCTTTCATATAAAGAGAGGTATTATTTTACAGCTTCTTTTACTTGATTAAAGGATCATAACGCTGACATGGATGAGACGGTTGCATTAATAAAAGAGCGTGTCTGTGTCTAAACGCTGTGGTATTTTGTTTTTGTCTCCAAGGTATTTCTGGATGCCATCCAGTCACCCAGCCCTTCATTCAGATACTTCACCAGCGGCGTCATGCCACCGCTCACCAAACTGAAAGTGGCAGAACCAGATGGCTCGCGGTACATCAATGCAATGAGCAAAATCATTTTCTCAGCTGAGGAGAAATGATTTTTGCACAAACTCTCTTTTCATCCAAGCCACAACTTTGTGCGCAGACTTAACCTTTTGTACTTCATGTGCTGAGGTTAATGTTTATCCTCATCGATTTCTTTATTTCTGATACAAGGTTGATGCACTCTGACTCACCGAGGTTGCTCAACTGGAAAGGGCAGAAAGTCCAGAGTTTTGTGAGTGGAGTTCATAGCAGTGAGTGGCACCTCGGTGCTACTTTTGTAGGTCACTTCTCAAAAATGACATCTGTTTCCACACTGAAAATTTAAACCACAATTGAAAAAAAAAAAGTTCTCATTAGTGGACAGATATATGATACGGATTTTATTTTGAAAAGATAATAAAGCTTTTGAATTCCTATCATTTGGTAGTGTTCGCTCAGACTCCCAGACATTTTTCCAATGACAGCAAGAGACACATTATACATTGTTCTGACATGAATGGGTGATATTGTATGTTGTTTTTTTTCTCGTGCTGAGATGCTTTTTGAGGGATAAATAAATAAATAATTAAACTGATGTGAAATCGCCTTGGTCAATACGCTCACCACATGTTGTATTGTACAGATTTACCTTAATTACTCTCTGTAGTTTAATAAAGGTCAGCCACTGAAATCCAAAATTTTAAACATGTAATTATAATAGTGTGAGATATTATGCTAACTAATAGTATTCCGGAGGTAGAGTATTTTGTTGAAGGGGAAAAAAAGCTTTTTAATAAATGAGAAGAAGGCAAAAATACAGTTTGGCACAGTGAGTTTAGTCTGGAAACATCCTCTCACCTCAGATGAATTCTCTCTGTCCTCTTTCCCTCTGTGCACTTTGTCACAGTGAAGACACAATTTCATTATCCTTGACGTGTTTTATACTTTTAGGTAACATCTATCTTGACACAGTTAAATATTTTGGCTGGTTGAATGAGGGCCAATCAATGATTTACACATCCATAAAAAAAGCGTACTTAAAACGCTCATTCAGTGATGTCTTCACAAACCTGTGACATCAATACAGTGAGTTTATGACACAAGTGTACCCCGCCTTGGTTGCCTGTGTCCAGACCTTTGAAATTGTCCGCTTCACAGAATTTATTTGACTGATTCTTCAGCTGGAAATGCAATTGGCAGTATTATCTGATAACAGGCAAGCAGTTTAACAAGTTTGGTGGATGTCCTGAGACAACAAGTTATACAAACAGATGAAAAATTAATAATAGTGAGAAAATACTCCCTTTGGTAGCTCCTATTTCAATAGAACTTAAAAAAGGTCATTTGAAAGATACAAAAAGTTAAGAAATGTCTCTTTTAGCTGATATAAATGCTGTAAGGGGCACTCTAACTGCCTCAGTTGGGTTTTTGAATCACTAATCTGCATGAAGTTCAGGAATCAGACTGGATGAGAGCCAGCTGGACCAGCATCCATCCTCTGTGTCACTTCTGAATCATGCTGAGGGGGTTAAGCCCATGAGCATGGGCCTGAGACAGGTAAGCTCGTCTGTACATCCATACGTTACCTTGCCAGCCTATCTTTGATAGGACTGACTGAGGTTCTTTAATCCCTGTCTGATCAAGTGCCCTATTTCCAGTCTTAAGATCTTGATATGGATCCTGCACCACCACTTCCGGCCATGTTACTGCACAGTCATTCATTACAGCAGCACTAAAAGGTGTCAGCCCCTAAAGCTCATAACATTATTCAAATCAGAATAAAGCCAGTTAGGTAAAAGCCTTCTTAAAATATTAGAAAGAATTCAATTTAATTGTCTATCATCATTGAACAAACATTTTAATTTAGTCTTTGTACAGCTGGAGTTTGGCGATTCTTGTAAAAAATTACTGCACCTAATCTGGTCGCAGAGGACGACCTTAATTCCTCTGTAGCACCAAAGTCCAGGCCTGTCACATGCACAGCATGCACTCGCTTCACCTGTTCGCTAGCTTAACCAAATATTATCATTCTGACTTGTGCGTGCTCACTGAAGCCTCTCCAAACACTGTGAACTCTACAGTCTGTCAAATGAGTCATGTGTTCCACACAGGCCAACAAATCTGCATTTTCTATCATTTATTTTGAATGACAACACTAAAAAGTTATCCTCAATTTTGTGCAGGAATTGTAGCTTCATAACTTTTGAATGTAAACCTCAGACTCCCATTTGATCAAAGTGATTTGTCTCAGGAAAATCCACGTCTGTCTGACCAAGAATTGAGGCTAACAGCTGATATAACCAGTGTGCATCCCATAATAACAATAAAATCAGCTGACATAATATTCGTTATCGGAGGTGCTAGTTTTACACAAGTCATATTATGCTATAAACTTTACAATTCAGACATGAATTAGAGCTCACTACGAGGGATCAGTCTTAACTTTTAAACTTAAACCAGCCCTCTCTGATTGGCCGGTGCGCATCCTGTTACGTCACAGCTGTCCTTAACGTGCAGGTGGAGCGACTCATCAGCCAGAACAAAGCCGGGTTTCTGCTGAAACTGAAAGCGCAGACGTCTCTCTCTATCTCTCGAGATCCTGGACTAGATTTTTTACATAAACTTCACCATGACCAACAAAACGGCTCCTCTGCTCCTCAAGGCGCTGCTCGACGTGTCTGAAGCTCATTCTGCCAAAGTTGTGCGCGGAAACGCTAAAAGAGCGAATATCAGGTGAGTGATGAGCGACTTTCTCACGGAGATGCGTGGATAGGACGGAGAAATGCGAAATGCGAAATTTAGTTTAATTAAGATTGTTCAGTCTGTCACACGGTTGCTAAATTGTGGGTATCGCTGTTTTTGTGATTTTTCTTAAAGTACTAAAAAACAACTCGATTAAATGTGTGAATGTAAGAGGAATACAGAAAAGAAACTGCTGTCACGGGATCTTTTTTTTTTAACTCTTTACTGCCTCCTGTGGTAGAAATTTCATTTAAATTGCCGGAGTGTTTCCTCATAGCATCATCATTATTGTCTTCAGTAAAGGAAATACTTTGAGCTCTCTTAAAATATCTTAATTATTATTTGAATCAATGCTTTGGACTGAAGCAGAGGATAAAACTTCATTATTCTTAGGTTCACCCAAAATATTTACCGGAAAACACAAACTGATCCATCAGACTTTATAATTCCTGCAAAAAAAATGAACGTTTTCCCATCTATGTCATGTCCTCTCTCAGACATTTGGGCTCCTGTGGGGCCCTTGTAGCCAGAAGGACCAGCCTGCCTCTCTGTCCCTCCACCCCCATCAGCATACCCAGCCGAACCTTCATCAACTTGGCTGCTCCCATCAGCACTCGCAGGATGGAGTACACCGAGTGCCGGACATTAGGGTGAGTGACCAGTGTAATGTAGTTCACTAACCACTAAAACTAGAAGACAATAACCCTCTAACAACCGTTTATTTACAGAATGATTAATTGAGGAAACAACTTGCAGATAAATTCATAATAAAAATTATGATAATGAGCTATTTTTGACTTCTGTCCTCTTCTGCACAATGTCAAAATTTTTTTCTTTCTTTCTTTTTTTATACTTTAATATGCACATTAATTAACTTAAACTAAACCAAAAAGTGTACAAAGTAAATAAGACTGATCTCAAGAATAAAAATCACAAATCCTCATTTACATTGCAATGTCGTCTTACTGGATGTTTCTCTGTCCTCGTGTGACTCTGTGCTCAGGTATACTCCAGAGCAGATGTACAACGTGGTGGCGGATGTGGACCAGTACCAGCACTTTGTTCCATGGTGCAAGAAGTCTCGAGTTGTCAAGGGAAGAAATGGTGACGTCCGGGCGGAGCTGGAGATAGGTTTCCCCCCCATCGTTGAGCGCTACACCTCTGAGGTCACAGTCGTCCCAAACCACAAAGTCAGAGTAAGTCCACATCTCTGTAGCTCCAGAAAACAACCATTACTTGACACAGGTTATTCTTAATACGTTTTGATTGTCAATGATGATTAAAGGTTATTTTCTTTTTGAAACAGGCTGTGTGCACTGATGGATCCCTTTTCAGCCATCTTGAAACAATATGGAGATTTGCACCTGGAGCCAAAGACCTACCAGCCTCCTGCAAAGTGGAGTTCTATGTAAGTGTATGAGACACCCTGCTGGGTTCTGCAGGCTTTCTATCCTTTTAAATTAAGTTGGGCAGCGCAGGCTATTTAGGCGTTTTATTTATTGTGTTATATTGATGTATTAGAGTTTCTTAAATACTGAAATGATCAGTAAAAAGCTGCTTTACTCCAAAAAATTTCACACTATGAACCTGTAATGTGTGTGTGTCCTGTAGATCCTGGCTGATTCTGTCGATATCTAAGGAGATTTAAATAATCAGTTAAATTACGTGCCTGATCCGCAGATTATTTGCCGTGCCATAATTGGATTCTCTAATTATTCACACCTACATTAATATCGAGAAAGGGTGAATCAGAAGAGTTCTGTGATGAGAAAAGAATTAAAACACATCAAAAGGAATAAAATCAAATTCCTGAAATTAAAAAAAAATTAAACATTGACTTACAGAACGGAATAACTTTCCCATTGGACTTTAGAGACCAGATTAAAAGCTAAGCAAGAGACTACTTCCAGTTCTTCTTTCCTGTACTATTGTGAATGGATTACTGAGTGAAGGAAGTATAGAGTGAAATCTCATTATGCTCCAAATTTAGTCTTGAGTTGATGCCGGTGTTCCTGAAATAGCTGTCAGGGCAGTGAACAGTGTTAAGGAGCTGATGACAGAAGTCTGACCTCAATGTTGGCTCAGATTACCTCAGGGTCAGCCAGGAAGTGGTTCGATTACATTAGACCATGTTAAATAAGGGAGACTGATTATCAGTAAATATCTGAGGGAAGAACAGCCACACTGTCATGACTCTTAACCCGACTCCCACAAACACCATTAAAAGACAGATACTTATTTTCTAAAGAAGAAAGTCACTGAAGAATTAACCGAGATGTTGATCTATATTTATATTTTTGCAAGAAATTCATCTAAGGCAAAGTTAAAATACACCAAGAGTCTCATAAACAGTTTGTTAACATGTTTGTTCCCCTTTTGCCTCTCCAGGTGTCATTCGAGTTCAAGTCTCTTCTGCACTCTCAGCTGGCCAGCGTGTTCTTTGACGAAGTGGTTAAGCAGATGGTCTGTGCCTTTGAGTCAAGGGCAGCAATGCTTTACAGGAACCAGCAGAGGGCGCCGTTGAGGAGGCGGTCCACATGAGGCCATCCCTTTGACTCGCCCTCCATCCACATACACTTGGACTTATGACTGAACCCTGATTACCTGCGATCAACGATTGTCTTACGCAGAAGACTGGATCTTCTTTTTGCACTCACATTTGCATGGAATAAATACACTTAAAAGTATTTATTTGTAGGCCAAAAGCTAATTTATTGTCCTTTTTGTACATAAATATTTATTTTAGACATGAGAATAAAAGTATGGTTTAGAATTTTAATGTTGAATACAAGTGTTTTCTTCGTCAAGCTGTGGGATAATGTACAGGAAGCGTCTCCTGCTCAGTACCAGAACATCTAAAAGGGCTCAAAGCTCTTTCTTGTACAGTATTTTATTCAGTGGAATTAAAAAAGCTCTTATTTTGATAAAGCCGTGTCTAGTCATCATCATTTGTAGCCTCATTTTTTTTCCATGCTTACCCCTTGTTGTGTTCAGGCATGTGCTTGGCAAACAGCATTGGCCTCCAGCAGCAGTTGTGTAAACACTGGCAGTGACCTGAGACCACAGACAGTTACATCCCTCCCATTCAACTATTTAGCCTCTGAGAACAACCGCATTGCTTGGAAGGTAGTCATCTGTTTTCATGTTTTCATGTTGAGCAAGTTGTTAAAGGTCATGTGCGTCTCGTTGCACAACTCGTGACCAAACAGCAGAGGAAGAACTGAAAGTACAGGTTCAGTCGCTTTTGCTACAGTTTATTCCCGCCAATTTGTCTTGGTTTGCAATTTTTTTCATATAAACAAAAAAAAAAGAAATGACTGAGAAGCACCAGTGACATCGTGCTGGAAATCTCTATGTGTTACCTGGAAATGTGACTGAAATTATTTGTACAGATGTTGGTGCAGAGACAAACGTGGTCAAGTCAACCAAGACCTGGTGCATGCACAGACAAGAGAAGCTCGTATAGCTCAAAGATGTGATCAGAGCAGACAAAAATTTCCTCGATAAACTATGAAATTAAGACTCATTTAAAAGTATTTAAGTAGCGACAAAATCCTGTGTAGAGTTATGTTAAAAACAGTTTTTAGTTCAAATGTAATGTCTTAAATTAAAAATTACACTGACAAACAGGCTTCACATTAACGTAATTTATGATTATCATCAGTTTCTTTTTTGGCCTTTCACAACTTTCTCGACAAAGATTTGCAGCTGGTTTTAAATGTTGCTTCAGGATGTTTCCTGAAACTTGCATTTCTTGCTGTGCACAATCTCAACCGAAGAACAGAAGCAAAGATGTTTGACAGGGAGAGAAAACATACAAGCAGATATTTCATAACAACAAGGACAGAGGGGACTGCAGTGTTGATTCCAGCGCTCAGCTGCTGCCAACGTGAAGCAGCTGTGTTTTTATACTGCGAAGTTGTAGTTTTTTTTGGAATTTGAACCTTTGATGATAAAAACATTTGAAAAAAATATGATTAAAAAGCTACACAGGAAATGTGAAAGTTATTTGTTTGAAGCATCATATTGACATCTCACTATCAAATTATATAAAACTTTTTACAGTATCTCTATTTTCATCTCATAATGTTTTGCTTTCATACTTTTCTTGTGTTGCTATAAAGTAAGCATAATAAAAAAGTGTTCATTTGTACTGAACGTAAAACTGTACTTAGGAACTGCATGATTGCAAAATCTACAGAGGAAGGATTCAAATAAAGTCCAACAACGTCTGCAGTACCTCCTTCTCCATCTATGACAATGGCAGTGTCTGAATCCCAACCTCACCAAATCATCTTGGATTTGTTGGAAGAGCCCTTGGAGTCCAGAAGTAAATTGAGACCATTGTTACACACTTCCACTCCCAGTTTCTCTTTACACCCCTGCAGCTGCTTCAGTATCCAGCAATATTCCTTTAGCCTCTCAACCAGAGGCCTCAAGCACAGAAGGCCATTCTTCCAAAGCTTCAGTCAAGGCTGCTGCAGCATCTCATGACACAACGAAGTGGCCATTGCACAGTGTCAGACATTTAAAGCTTGTGCCATACCTTCACCGCTTGTTTTGTCTTTACAAGAATAACCTGACTGCCTATGTAAAGAGGAAGAGGGGAAGTGTGTGTTGACCATGCTGACCACTTCTGCTCTGTTGGGTGATCAGTTTGTAGATATACTCTTGTCCGACTGAACTCTCTCTGGTTGGACAAAAGCTGGTGTTACATTAATAAAGAGGAAACTGTTTCTTAATCTATTAGTTTTAGTTCACTGGTGGGAGGGACAAATGTAGACCCAACCATATATTTTACCTAACAAATGTCCTTCTTTTCTTAAAATATTTTAATAATCATGTGGTTTGATATTTCAAGTTGGTTTTGTTGACCTTTGTACTGCAGCGCTAACCCAGATAGCAGCTCAGGGTAACCTTTTTGTTCTCCATGAATGTTGCCTTTATATGTTTGTGTGAGCATTTGTGTTGCTGTTCGAGTTGTATGTAAATTGACTTCATATACAAGTACTGAAGGAAGCAAATTTTTTCACTTACACAAACATCCCGCTCACCCACACACTGAGAAAACATTATTCACCATGTTGTTGGTGGTGCAAAATTAAAAGCATAATTTCAGGCCTGTTTGCTTTTCAAAAAAAGTAAATCTTAGTTTATTCACATTGCCAGCAGGTTTGGAAGGAAATCTTTAAGTAATTCTTCCATGAGTCCAAAATAGACACAGATTCATGATTTTAGCTAAAACAACAGCTTGTTGAAGACAGTAAATAACCATGTCTTAGTCCCATGAAGAAACATTAACCTTGGTGATGCTTTCAGCACTGTAACAACTTTCAACTATTTAAAATTTTGTACAGTAATGTGTTTGTTATATATTTCAGTTAAGTCCATATTTGTTTGAAAAATAAAATGTAATTTACAACTGTTCAAGGCACTTAAGAACATCACATTTATACATTTTATCTCTGCATACATAGATATAATGAAATTACTCCTTAACAACGAGCTTGGCTGAGCAGAATGTCTCCCCGTGGTCATTGGTGGCTTTACAGGTGTAAACTTTGGCGTCCTTAAGGCCAACTTTGGCTAAGACCAAAGTACATGTGCCATCTTCCTCGTATTCTATCTGCACCGTTGGCGACTCAATCATAGGCTCTTCACCACACAGCCATACCACCTCTGGGTCCGGATAACCTGCCGAGATAGATGGTAGGGATGAGGACAGGGTCAAAAGTCAGAGCTTCTAAAGTGAAAGAAAAATGCAAAAGATTGTTTTCGCAGAAAACAAAGTCAATTTTCAAGTCCAGATTGTTACAGATCTGGACATCATTTGAATATGTTTGCTGCCAAGCCCGTAGGTCTGCTTTAGGTCCAGCATTTCAGTTCTGAAGTCCTAATTTGTGACTTAATTCAGACTTCATTAGTAAGTCTAAAGTCACTCTGCAAAGATGAACTTGTGTACCTGTGAGGTGACATTTGAGACGGGCGGTGGATCCCTGAGTTACTGTCTGGTCCTCCAGGCTCTGGGTGAACTGAGGTGGCCCCTGCATCTGGAGCTCCAGAGACTGCAGGGCATGCTCTGCCTCTGGGCTCAGGGCTGAGTCTGGGAAAGAGAGGAAGGAGGAAGTAGATGAAAAGTGAGGGGAAGCCCAGGACTGATACAGCAAGGTTAAACCAGTACACTAAACTGGTCCTGATAAGATAATAAAAGAATGTGCGTATCTTACCCTCTCCATGGGTCCGCAGAGATCCAGAGCTGTCCCCTTTGGACAACAGGGCCATTCTCTTTAGGGCCAATAAGGCCTTACCTGCTTTCTATTAAAAAAAGAATAAAATCAGGGAGAGAAAACAAAACCTCAAACTTAAAAAAAATTTTGTGCTGAGGTGCTGAGTTGTCACCTTCAACTTCTGTCTGGCTAGAAACCTCTTCATCTTCTCCTTGGACAGATTCTTGGTGTTGGTGA
>JAQMCX010000021.1:5878437-5929330 GCA_029814765.1 Acanthurus leucopareius
TTAAACTGGTCCTGATAAGATAATAAAAGAATGTGCGTATCTTACCCTCTCCATGGGTCCGGAGAGATCCAGAGCTGTCCCCTTTGGACAACAGGGCCATTCTCTTTAGGGCCAATAAGGCCTTACCCGCTTTCTATTAAAAAAAAGAATAAAATCAGGGAGAGAAAACGAACCTCAAACTTAAAAACATTTTTGTGTTGAGTTGTCACCTTCCACTTCTGTCTGGCTAGAAACCTCTTCATCTTCTCCTTGGACAGATTCTTGGTGTTGGTGAGATCTCCAGAGTCAAAAGCTGCCATCCAAGGATGTGCAAGGGCCTCCTCACAGGACATCCTTCGCCTGGAAAACACACACACAGTGTTAAAGGGGGTTGAGTGAAAGCAGTATCTGGAGACTGTGCATGAGCTTAATATTTATCAAATCACCTGGTGTCCTTGTTGAGCAAAGAGCTGATGAAGTTTTTGGCCTCGTCCGTAATATCTTCAAAGCTCTCCTCATCAAACTCCCACTGGGCAGCTGTGACCAAGGCCAGGGTCTCTGCATCACTGTTACCCTGGAATGGAGACTCACCACTCAGCCTGATGAACAAAACAAAAAGACAGTAGTGTCATCATATTTACTGTTTCCAACTACATCCACTAGGTGGTGTTAAATGTTAGTTGATGATTCAAACAAAAGGCAAAGTGCAAAGACTGCAAAGTACCAATCTAGATGGAAAAAAATGTGTTGGATGTGCCTCAAACAATATTTTTTTTGAGGACAGTGTTGTGCGATTCGGGAAATACTTTGAAGCTATTTCTGAGATTTAAAACTTTGATACTACTCTCATTTCTGTACAGTAAATATGAAGCAGCTGTTAAGCCTAGCATAACAAATGGACTGGAAACATCTAGCATGCCCTTTGTCTAAAGGTAATAAAATAATTCTTCATGTACAACTTAAGCTTACTTATTAATGTATTACTTAGTTTGATTAGTCTGTCGCAAGAACCAAAGGGAAACCCACATGTTTTTATGCAGAGTTTTGTGGTGGACTATTTTTTGGCTTGACATAGTTACTTCCTTGAGTCCCTTTTTTGCAGTCAGTGTGCTAAGCTAAGCTAATTCGCAGTAGCTTCATAATTACTGCACAGACAAGAGAGTGGTGCTTTCCTTCTTGCTCTCTGCAAGAAAGCAAATAAGTGTGTTTCCCTCACTGACAGCTATGCATTTAATGAAAACAGGGCCATACTCACAGTATGTAACAGATGACGCCAATGCTCCACATGTCAGTGGCCAAACACACAGGCTCATAGTTAATTACTTCAGGGGCCACGAACTCTGGAGTCCCATGCATCACCTTCAGAGGTGTGTTGTCATCTGTTAAACATAAAGCAAATAACTTGGTACTGAAACATACATTAGAATGACAATAAATATGAAATGGTTAAATTTAACTCACCAAGTTTGCCGGCTAATCCAAAATCAATTATCTTTATTGATGTGCCTGTAGTGTCAACACATACGATGTTTTCAGGTTTGAGGTCCAAATGGATAATGTTCTGCTGATGCATGAAGGCAATCCCCTCCAGGATCTGCTGCATGTAGCGCACGCTGGCAGGCTCCGTGTGCTCAAAGTTGTCATCCACAATACGTTCAAACAGTTCCCCACCTGCGATACTACAGACAGACAAACCACAGTGACACTTGGTATTTTTCTTTTTATACAACCAGTATGTTTGTTGTTTCAATTTTTTTAATCATTTTGGGTGTTTTATGATGATACTCACAACTCCATGACCATGACCATCTCTTGCCTGTGATCGTATGCTGCCAGGCATTGGACCAACTTGGGATGGTGCAGGTAGTTCATCAGTTCAATCTCTTTACGGGCAGCCTCCCTCTCCTTGGCGCGTCGGCCTTTGTAGAATTTTCCAGCACACACACGTCCTGTCTCTTTGTGGGTTAGCTTGAACACCAGGCCGAACTTTCCCCTAAAAAAGACACCGCTCCAGTCATTTTTATTACTAATGAAGATAAACAGTACAGTGAAAAGTCATTTACGTATACTAATTTGATTTCGATTGCATTGCATTCTTTCCATCTTATTCTTATTTGTATGATATGTTCCTCTTAACTGCTTGTTTTTTAAGTTCTCTATTTAACTTCGCTTATTTCTGTCCTTGTTCTTGTATTGCAGCTGCAAAACCTGACTTTCCAATGTGCAGGATCCACAGAGGATTATCTTACTGTAGATCTTGAAAAATGTGGTAGTGCGAAGATTGACAAGGAACATTGACGGCAATCTTTCATCTAAGATTGTAATTGTACCTTGCCTTAAACTTTCAGTCAAAGAGAAAAAGCAACTCATATCTCTTGCTATTATTAACTGCAACCGCTGGTTTTGCAAACCTGCAATGGTGTTGGCCTGCATCTGCTCACTGAAGTGGGATCATGTCTCTACATGCATGAACTTTAATCTACCCTGTTTTACCCTTGGCAAGAGTTTGCCCAGTTCCCAACATTATTAAATGGAGATTTTCTCTTGAAATGTCAGCTTAGGTGTTCATGACAGCACTTTGAAAGATTTTTTTTGGAAAATAAGGGTTTGTTTGTTAGAGATACTCACGTTCCCAGTTTCTCCTGCAAATTGTAGTGATCAATCACTTTGTGAGAAGAGTCGATAGTAACACACACATAGCTTTCAGGGGCCTCTTCTCCTTTCGGTTTCTCTAAATCTACACACAAAGACAAATGACTGTGTAAAGCCTCATTACATTTGCCTCCATTTTCTAATGTGGTATCAGTAGTTACCATCACCTCACCTTTTTGCTCCATCCTAACCACTGGTGACACCGGTCCAGGCTCACTCACTCCCACTTCGTTGTAGGCACTCACTCTGAAACAGTATTCCTGCTGAGGCTTCAGCCCAGAGGACACTTTGTAGGAGGTACTCTTACACTGGGAAGTAAGCACGGTCCAGTCCCCAGGCTCAACACCTCCTTGGTTATTTACCTCGACCACATAACCCAGGACAGCGCTGCCTCCGTCGTAGCAGGGGCCCGACCAGGAGAGCACAAGGCTGCTGGTGGAGATGAGGGAGATCACAGGACAGGAGGCAGGAGGCTGTGGCCTTTCTGGTGGGATGAGGGTAAATAAAGGGCTAAAGCAACTGCAAACTTATTTTACACAGCCCTGATGCTGCAAAGTGCGGGTTGTCTTACCTATGACTGAAAGGGTGAGCTTGTGCTCTGCCGAGTTCTTCCGGTCCCTCACTACAACAGTGTAGCGACCTGTGTGCTGCGGTTTAGCCTCTGCTATAACCAGTGTACTTCTCAAGTCTGTATTTTCTACCCACAGCTCTGGACTGTCCACTATCTACATATAAAGTGTGTAAGAAAAAGAGATATTAAGGCAAACGGTAAGAAAAAGTGAAGACAGATAGAGGCAGAAAGTGTATATTTTTGTAAACAAGCCTAATTATGATACCTGTTCCTTGTTTCTGATCCAACAAGACACCACAGGAGGACTGCCAATGAAACAACACGACACGCGGGCAGTTTGTCCTACCTCCACCTTGACATGCTGTGGAGGGTTTTCAAAACGTAATGCTGGACCTGCATAGACATAACAAAGTGAGTGTTTTGACTCAGAGCCTGCATCTTGAGTTTTTAAATGTCGATTCGCATGGTTAAAACATCGCACTGGAAGGAAACTATCCAGTGTGGTTTGTGAGATAAAGACAGAGGGACAGAGATAATGTCTGGCAGTGGGATGGGGTTACATGATCTTGGGTTTTGTGCAATGCAGACTAAGAGTGTGTCACTTCCCCTGAGACCCTTATTATTGTGATATATTGTACACCAAGAGTCTCAAGTAGGCACAAATGCAAAACAGAGATAATTTACCCTTCACAAGTACAACGAGTCCTTGTGTAATCAAATGTGTTACACAATCCTTCACCAGTTCACTCATTTTTAAAGACACCTGCGTGTCCCTGCTTCCTTATGTTTTGTTCTATTTACTCAAATACTCTTAAAGAAAGCAAACACGGGACTTACATTTGTTTGTACTTTATTACATAGTAATATAATGGTACCTCACATTAACATTAGACTAGAAAATTCCATATATGAGCTTGAATTATTATCATCTCTCATACTGTCAATATGCAAATACTGTGGCATCAGGATGGCGAATTTGCATTGAGTCAATCTGATAAAATGAAGTTTAAATGACTTTAATATCCACAGTTTACTTTCTCAACAGGCAGTAACACCTCTCTCGTCTGACCATCACTTATATCTAAAATATAAAACCATAAACCACATAACCATTAAATAATAATGCTACTGTATATTCCATGCACTCATAACAAACCTTCAGAGCTTATTATGTGAGCTCTTTGGGCTTTTATTCTTTAAGCCTACACCCCGAGGTTAGGTTTTCCAGTACACTGAAACACAAAAGCTTCATACCTGACAACATTTTATCAGGAACAAAGACTTAAAAGCTGTAGCTGCAGAACAAACCACAGCAGTAGCAGGAAAGAAAACTCTCTCACATAAAAAAGCAGACTCTAATAGATAATTTATATTAATACAAGCAAGCCAAATCAGCCAATATAGCAGTGAGCAATGAGACACAAAAGGGTGAGTGAATGATGGAACGACAGGTGTTTTGCTCAGTCATTTAGCACAGATAGTGAACAAGGAAGAAGAAGAAGAAAAAAAAAAAGTCCATGTGTTTCTCACCTGACCCTGAGTTGGCTCTCTTCTTCGGGACGACTTCTGCAGGAACAGGTGAAGTGCACAACGGGGTTTAGTAGGCAAGGATAGAGGTGTGGCTGTGCTCTTCAACTCTACGGCTATCAGTTTACAGACTCTGCAGGTTTTATTGAACTGTGCACTGTCCACTCCCTTACATGGTTTTCAGCTGAGACTGAGGACCTCATGTGGGCGTATCAAAAGCTATATTGTTGGGGAAGTTATGCATAATTCCTGACTGGTATGCCGTACATATTTTCTGATAACCAATCACACAAGGAGTGGAAATGATGTGTTTCCTGTCCATACTAAGAACACAACACGGACATCCGGCAGAAGAGAAAACAATGGTACAAAAGCTAAGATATTTTCTTGGTACATCAAAACTATGAAGCACGAAGCAGCACTGAATATGTAGTTTTGATCAATGAATTTATGCCTAAAATGGTCAAAACTAAATAAATTCTTAAAATTCAAATATAAAATAATCGGTATTGCTTACCTGTGGGAGTTGAGACTGGACTAAGCTTATCTGAACCTGCAGAGGGGGATCGAATAGATCCACCAAACTTGAGTGGCTCGTCTTTTGGAGACTGTGGCGACTGTCCATTCGCTACAATGCTCTTGGATGCAGAAGTGGGAATATCTGTGACACGACTTTGCAAACCACGGATGGTTTCAAAGTCTGAGTTGGTTTTCAGAAAGAGGAAAAGGAGAAAAAAACAGCGGAACATCAGATATTAAAACTCAGACTAGCTCTGACTTGTTGTGATCAAAGTAGATAACAGAATGAATATTCCATTAATAACAGAACCATGTGTTAAAACTTGCAAAAGACAGAGTTTATCATTTAGAACAACTGTGTAGACTAACAGAAAGAAGATATATGTATGAATTGCAACAGTGTGTGTGTGTGTGTCCTATGTGTCTAAGTGTTTCTTTCACCTCTAACAAACACAGCGGCGCAGCAGGATGTCTTTCCTGCACTGTTTTCTGCCAAGCAAGTGTAGGCACCAGCATCTTCAGGCAAGCAGTCCTTCACAATGAAACTCATCTCCCTGCCATTGAAGGAAGGTCTCCCAAAACGGACAACTTCACCTGCCCATAGGAGCAAACAACAAAGTAAGAGGTACTCTGTCCTACTAGTGTAATGAGCTAGAAATGAATAGAGAGCATGTGAGAAATGAATGATGGTGGATACATGATAAGATATGCTGAAGTCCCTAAAGCCCAGCTGTGGATCTGTCATTAGAACTACTCGATGCACAGCCAAGCATTGTTCAAACCCACACTTTAGTTTGGGTTACAGAAAAACATGCCAAGGTTTTTAAAAACACCAAATATGACAAAGGTGAATTTAAGTCCCCATCCAATGAGAATCTAGTTTTTCATCAGTCATCATGCAATACCAAAGGCTCTGAACTTCACAAGCCAAACAGAAGCCTATATGAGCCCTTTTCTGGACTTTTCCACTGTGTAGCCATGAAACTTATAATGAAGCTGTCCTATCCATTTTCTGCAGTGTGCAACACTATGGTAACTTCCTTTAGCCTTGCCACCATATATGAAGACATGTCAAATGCTAACAGGGCGTTTTTATTTGGGATTTTTGATGAAGTTACTGTGACCTTTAGGTTAAAGCTGTGATTAGTTTCTGTGTGTTATGAGCAGAGTCGAAGCTGCTAGCAAGCGGTGGAGGAATGAGGGAGAGAAGGAAGCCAGGGCTACTTATATCAGTACATGCAATATGACAGTAGCTGCAGAGTTACATCTGATGTAAGTATGAGGGGATTTTTCTCATGAAGAAAAACTTATAAATTTGTACATTTTTTAAAACAAAGATAAGTGTTAAGGTTTCATCTATTATTCAATATTTAAAGTAGAAATTGAGGGCAAAAGCCACTAAAATTGTTTCCATTTGATGAAAAGTATCATCTGCTAGCAATTTTGACAAGCCTCCAAGGGTTCCAGAGGTTAAATGGTACGAAAATCTTAACAGTCTGTTCAAAAACCAAATGCTGCTGTTGTTTATTTAATGTGTAACCAAAGAATGGAAGAGCAACACTTTGTTATGCTTTATTTATTTTTAATGACTGTATCTGGGACTGAGTGTACTTTGGATCAACATTCGACTCAGAGCAAACATCTAGACGCAGCAAAGTAAATCGTCCCTGCTCACCATTGTGTAACCACGACACTTTGATTGGCTGACTTCCTGAGACAACACCACGCAGTGTGATGTCACTTCCTTCGTTCACACAGCAGTCCTCCAGGGGCTCTGTGAAGATGGGTGGATCCAGGTGTTTACATGATGAGAGGTTGAGAGAACCTGGATAAAGACAAGTGGGGAGAAAAGATGTGATGTCAGATACGAAAAACAAGAGCAACATGTGCATTTTCATTAGCATGTAAGTGGAATGCAATTTCCCCATGTGGGATCAATAAAGGTTTATCTCATCTTATCTTATCTTATGCAGTGAAATTGTTAATAACTTTCCAATACTTTGCATGCATCTACAAAGTCTAATTAAGCCCTATTTCATTTTTTTCCGATTTTAGCCTTCCCTCCTTTTAATTCCATCTTTGATGTATATCTACAAGACAAATTCTTTGCCCTGGGTTATATTATGTGTTTTACATGGTATTTGTATCATCGCTCTAAAATTCTGTGGCTTTGATCTTTTTAAAGAAACTATTTTGTTATTTGAAATAGCACCTGCTAAATTTCTACAGAGTGTGCCTACCATGAGAGTTAACACCACTTTTTTTTCTCTTCTCTATTTTTGTTCTTCCTTTTCTCTCGTGTTAAACATCACATGAATTCAGATCACCACTGCCCAGAAAAACCACAGCACCATCATCACTCATCTGCCTTGAAAAAACATAATTCAAGTCTCACATTAAATCCAGAAATTTCACTAAAATCAGAGCTGAATCCTTGATGCACAGTTGGGTGGTGGGTATTCCCAGGAAGTGCACTCCCCCTGACCCGATAAAGTTTTGAAAACCAAAAGGACACAGTGAGCAGCACAGGCCGACACTGAGGGGTGTCACAAGTACAATTAACCGCTATTAAAGAGCCTTTTGGTTGTATTACACTATCTTACCTAAATACTGTGTAAGAAGCCTGTATTTGACTGACTGCTGTTTAATCAAACAGACTGCTTTGAGCTGCACTTCTGCACACAGACACTCTGAGAGGTGGATCTTCACATGCTTCACACATCAAGGCTCTCTGACCTTGTTTTTTTTTGTATTTATCATATATGGAAACTAAAGGCTTTTATTAGCAGGTCAGTATTGCAAGTCATGACTCAACTGAACTAAATACATACAGACTGCAAAAAAAAACCCCCACCGCTGCTGAAAATGAAACCTTTGCAACAGTTGCAGCATTTTCAAATTAAAATAAGTCTATTCTAATGACTTCCTAGTACTTTGACATTTAAAAGATACTTAACAAGCTGGCATCTGACAAAAATATGTGTGAAAATATCTTGCATATCTTCTTGAAATACATCATATCTTGCTAAACAAAAAATTAAAGTGTCAAGCTGAAAAATTCATTTGTATTCATATATATATTACAAACTTAAAACCATGAGACAGAAGGGAAATGTCTTTTTATTCCTTAAGAATGAACGTTTTGTGTGGGCTGATATGAAAGTGAAAGGTCCTTGATATATAATAAACAATCAGACCTTTGGACAAGGACACACACAACACCGAATATTAATGTTAAGAGCAACAAACTTGGAGTTAGTGACCTCCCATCTATTTTTACCACAAGAAAAATACGACAGATTTGACAGATGTTCTCTCTATGTTCTGACTTGTCCATTCAAATTCTGACATTAAAAACATGGTAATTGCTACCGGTTGAGCTTCTTCCAGCACAAACGCACACCCCTGAGTTATTAATCCCCTCTCTCCCTCTGTCATGTAACCCTTACCTGTGTCAGTGCATTTTTTCAAAGTCCTGGCCTCGATAGATCCCGGTCCGTTCCCTGGTGCAGATGCACGAGGAGGCTTGATCTGCATCTTAAAGGTGGACACAAAACGCTGTTTGCTGCCATCACCATTCATTTCTGTTGAAGAGCACCCAGATCTTTGAAGGAAACAACAACCTAAAATTTTACAAAGTCATTTCCCAAGCTGATTATCACACTTCCTTTCCTTGTAACTGCTGTGCGGGCCTCTGCAGCTTGATTGAACTCTCTCTTCTGTAAAACCAGCACTCTGTCTGTCTGTCGTTCTCACTCCCAGCTGAGCCAGCGCAGCACTGCCCTCACTTCTCACACTTCTCTGCACATGTTCAGGCCCTTTTCTCTCACCCTGCCTTCCCTGGTCTACACTAACTCCACCTACATCCAAAACATTTTTATTTTACTTTGGCCTGCAGGCAGAGCAAGCATCTCCTTTTTTACTCCTCAGTCACTCTGATGAAAGATCCCCCATCCAGCCCTCAAACCCCTGTCCTAATTACCCCATTACAATGACAAATATACACACACTGTACATAAAAACACAAAAACAAGGAAAGACAGAAAGAGGGACTGTGGGAGGAAGGGGCAGGTCTTATCTACCCACCCAGCCAAAGGTCGTGTTGTGTGTTGTTTGTCGAATGCGCTGCGGTTATATCGATTTTACTGTTTGCCCTCTCACTTATCAAGCTGCAGCTGAACTTTGTGATGTCGGTGACGCCTGCATAGCAAGTGTTCATTTCACGCCTGTGGAGTGTAAAGCTTTGATTGTGAACGACAGGCTCATAAACCTGTTTGGTGTTAGGTTTGAGCACCTGCCCCTGGTGCTGTATGTCTCTGCACACAGGAGGTGGCCGCTTCCAGGGCAACAGCGTCACTATGACAGATCCACCAGCTGCTATGGTAACCAAAGATGTCTCAAGAGGGCCCTGCTGTTGTTCTGATGCAGAACACATGTCGTTCAGGCATTTTAAGCCAAATAGATCGCACAATCTTGTTTGTCCATTATGAGATGTTAGAAATTATCAACCTGTTCCGATCAGTGAACACAAAAAAAGCCCACTGAGAGGATTTTATAACATCTCTTTCCGCTCCACTTGCATCCCAGCTTTCTAAATTCTACATCAGTGATCACATCAGTGATCAAACAGAAAAGCCACTGTGAGGGGCTTGTTTTAGTTTCTGTGAGGGAAGAATTCCCAAATCAAACATTTACCAGCGGGCTGCACGCACAAAGACACTATTGTAAAGGTGTTTACAGAATGCAGGTTTTTACATATGATTACATGCATTTGTAGCCTCTACAAGCTTTTAAAATTTATTAGTGTTATAAATTGACAGAAGTTGAAATTGATTATTTTAGTAACTGCTGCTTTAATAGTGTAATCATCTGCATCATCTGATAAATGTTTTTACACTTTCCTTCCTGAGTGACATTTACTTTGGGTGAAAATTCTACATGTCTTCTTCAGAATTACAACATAGCCACAGGCTCCAGCTTGCAAATTCAGTGTTGACTGATGAATCCACAAAAATAACCTGAAATATTATCATGTCACTTTACACCACATGTGGTCAGGAACCTGTTAAAACACACACTGGTTGACGCTCCAGCTGAGAAAAAAGGCAAAAAACAAACAAGTTTTGATGTTGCGAGTCACTGTGCTAAAACAAACCATGACTTTATATATGTCGCACCGTGTGATGGACACAGAATCTAATACGATCTGACTCAAAGCCTTAAACGAGATGTGACAGCTTCCTGGGAAAAGAAAAACACATGCAGAGAAAGTCAGCAGAAACTCTGCAGAGCTGCTCATTAAGGAGAAACAGACTGATAATGCTCCATTTCTCCCACTGAGCCATCGCTCAGAGAGGCATTATTAATGTAATTTAGACACAGGGCCACTTACTACACGCAACAGAGTAGCAGGAGGGATGCATGCTGACTGATTATTTGCCTCCCACCTCTAAATGCTACAGCTTTTACCTGTTTGTTTGGTCTGCTCTCTGTCCTGGAATGACTGCTGTGATACAACTAAAAAGCCCCTGTCTTTCCAAAACTTTCCATGATTCCTGATCTCAATTGGGGAACAGATGTAGACAAGAGATAGTCACAGCAGACCGAAGTTACGGACTGTTGATTAAATTCTGTGCCGTGCTTCAAAAGTGAAAGTATGATACATCAGACTTAAAACTTACTTTTAAAAATCTAAAATCAGTGATTCATTATCCAGTGAAAAGACAGAGAAAAAAAACAACTTCAGACCACCACTCTGAAACATGAAATGCATGTTTATCACAGTGAAAATGGCGAGCAACGTAAATCATGAGCTACAGTTTGTGAGCTAAATGAAACAAAACAAGCCAATGGTGTCATTGCATTTTCTTTAAGTGATCCAATAAAGCAATGCTGGTTCTTCCTTTTACATCTCATCATTTAACATTATGTGAATTTCTAATTTCAATGCTCCAGTCTGATTTTGCAACATTAAATATCACCCTCTTTTGTATAAGTTGAAAAAAGGCACAGAAATAAGTAATTTACCAAATTGTGATAAAATAATTAAAATATATCTGATGCTATACATAATTAATGTCTCCATATAAAACATTTCAAAAATCTCAATGCAGAAAATCTACATTTGTACTTATGTGTGTCATCACACATCTTAATGTACATAATCCAACAAAATGCATCTTTTCTCACATGAACAGATGTGCTGAGTGAACTGAAATGCCTTCTGAACTTTTCTCTGCTTTTTCCACAACTTGCCAACACAAGTGATGCTAATGGACTGTAGCAATCAGGTTGAGTCAAGTTAAGGATATTCCAAGAAAAGGCAGGGAGTGACATGGGATTTAACATTAACTCATTCAATTCAAAGAGTCGGCTAAAGGTTAAATATGGAATTACATTGCCATCATGCCAACAATAAACTCAAAGTGCATGCTTAGCTAATCTTGCCTCCTCGGTGCAGCTGTTTGTCAGTCCTTCACTAAGAAAGAGGTCATTGGCGCCATCTAAAGGTCAACTATATACATGCAAGCAGCACACTGCTTCTACTGTCTTTCAATATGCAGATTTGTAATATCGTTAAAGCTCAAATCTTACTAAAATTGTATCCTTTCTGCTCTGTAAATACAGCAATGTTCTTGTAAGTTTTGATTTTTGTGTCACAAAAACAAAACTTATGACTATTTTGGTCATAAGCTGCAAACAATTTCTGTACCAAGCATCTAAAAACTAAAATCAAACCTGATTAAAGGGAATTTAGGGGTCCTATATATTTACAACTTTAAGAACCAATGATGAAATTCATAACAAAGCATCTTATTTAGAGTACATAGCAGTGAAATGGGCAATTCTGGTTTCCTAATATTTTAATTTGGCACTTGAGCATATTTGGAGGCTCAGCTGTTTTGTTTTTACTGCATGTTCACTTATATTTATACCCGCTGGAATTGTTAAGTAGTCTTTTTTACTATTGCCCCATATCCAGTTTTTCCTCACCTCCCTCTCAGCTGGCAGAGTTGTGGCTTGAAGAAAACTACTGACATTTGGTGCTTACTTTATAAAACAGCGCACGCACACATGCAACTTTTTTGTGAGAATATTATGAGGCTTTAAAGGTGTCGCGAAAAATGTAACACCTAAGCTGACCAGTGACCCCTGACTTCCCCCTCAGCAGCTCCCAGGCTGGCAGGACAAACAGTCATAAACTGCCTCTGGCTGTTTTACTGAGAGGCCAAAGCTGCTGTGTGGCCTGCTGGCCATGTCGCCACACACTATTCCCACAAAAACGGATGTGTTTCTGCGAAGGACCTTTTATCTTTTGTGGAAATAATGGACTCTCAAACTAAAACTCATCCAGCATATAAATATAGATTTATGCATACTTATAACTAATAGGACACTAAATAAATATATAGTTTATTGCCGAGGAACCATTTCATCATGTTTATTTGTTGATTTTGCTTATCAATGGTTATTGTAGCAGTATATGAGCTTAAACAGCAGGGGGTGTTGTTCACCATAACTGTACAAACATGAGAACACCATAATCAGATCTTTGAATGAAATGGTTGTATTTCCAAATGTTGATTTTAGGATCGAATCTCAGTTCATATTTTCTCTTTTCATTTACTGACACATGCATTCTGCCTAAAGCACCATCTCTCCATTTAACGTTTCTTGCACTTCATAAATTTTTCTTCCCTGCGGCTAAAACGGCAGTGGAGCTCCATAGAGGTGTCTTTAAATGCCGGCCCTGTTGTGCAAAAGTTCCTGTTGTTTTACGCTCTGTTGGTTTCACACATTGACCGTGACTGTCTGGCCCCGCAGTCCTCGGGGCATTCCAGGCCGACAGTTCAACATGTGTGGTGGGAGCCACCACAAAAAACACACAGGATGTAAAGGAAAACCACACAGACGGAATATCTCTAAAGGAAATTACTAAAGAGCATATATTTGGCACAATGGACATCCTGCTTTTTGCCATGTTGAGATTAAAATAGGTGGATTTTGTCTTGTTTGCAGGTCTGAGACACATTTGTGGTTTAATATGCAAATGGAAAAGGAGTTACGTGCATTATTTTACTGATTTAAAATGGACCTTTAATCCTCCTTACCTCCTTCAAAAACCTACATTACAAGGGATTGAGGTTACACCCGGTCCATAATGTTTAATGTTACAAAATGTAAAAAGAAGACAATCTTCTTTTCTTGTGTTACATTAGAGAACAGACTTGACACTCTTTTTTCAATGAGAGAGAGCATTTGTAAGCCTGTGTGTGTCCATGTGTTTAACTCCTACCTTTGCGATGAGGCCCTCCACCACTGTGTTGTTGGTGAGGGCCCACATGGAAGCGATTACACTCTGCAGAGAGTGAAATTACAGAGAAAACCTACAGAACTGGAGCCCTCCTATAACCACTCAGTCATTCACTTAGATTTACACACATGAACACATACAGCTAAGTGAACACACACACACACATAAGATATAGAGAGATGGATGGGCACACACACACACTCACTCACACAGGAGCTCTGCTGCCACCTTGCCTGAAGCTGTACATTTCCACTGCTGGCTCTGTTGGGACAAGGCTGCAGTGTGTTTCCCTCTCTGCCTTCCCTCTCCTGGACTGGAGTTGGATGGGGCCAGGGTTGTAAATTCCTCAGAAAGAGCTGTTAAGAGCGCCTCCATTAAAAGAGGGAGGCCGGCACTCGCCAGAGAGGAGCCGACTCAATAAGTCATCGTTGAAGCCTGAGGCCTTTGTGGGGCCAACAGGAAAAAAAAAAAACTAAAGCCACAGACTGAATTAATGCTTCCATGTTTTGTGCAACACACCTTGCTTACCTGCAGATGCAGGTGCTCATAGTGCTGCAATGTTACATTAATGGGCCAATAGAATGATTTACTGCCTTGTATCGCATCTGCAGGGGGCTGATTAGCTCATCAATGACAAGCTCAGTGATTACTTTCACAGCTGTATTGTTGTGTGGCTGCTCTGACTCACTCGTTCGCCCTTGCTGCAGAGGAAAAAACACTCTTTGGCCCATTGTTTTGTCAAGAAATTATACACTATATTTAACATCTTTTACTTGCACCAACTGGCTGTTAAAAAAAAAAAAAAAAAAAAAAAAAAAAGCCAAAATAGCATTTAAAATTCAAAATGATTGCTGGAGTCTTTCACAGGAGGTGAGAAGACTGCAAGTCTGAGAGTTTCCAAACAGAAGTCAACAAAGGTGCAATTATATCCACTGATATTGCATGTTTCTATGCATAGAGACAAAATATGACAGGATGTGTGTAATTCATTGGCAAAGAACATACCCAGTAGTGGACTACATACCAATTACAAGACACACGGACACGATGAAACATGACCCATCAAACAGAATGCTTTGGCCTTTGATCCATCTCGGTGATTTCATGTCCCAGAACCACAGATATTTTTATAACATGCTCATGTGCAGGGAGTTTGGATGATGATTTACCTTAATAACAATGTTTTAAACACTTGTCTAGTCTCTATGGCTGCTCTGAAAATCTCTGCAGCTTCATAAAAACAAATACAGTTTTAACCACTGCATTTAGATGGGAAGAGCTGGAAAACAATGACATAACACAGTAGCTAGAAACAACAGACACTTGGTTCCTCCTTGTGTTATCCTTGTGCCATCACATTGAAAGTTTACAAGTGGCACGGTTGTGTACACACTGTGGTGTCTGGATGCACATTAGCCATTCCCTTCCCTCTATACACGCTCCTCCCGATCAAGCCCATTATTATCCCAGGCGTGCTGCAGGCTCCCAAAATATCTGTCACGCAGCTGTCGGCACCTCTCGGCTCAGCAGCTGGAGAGCCTCTGAGGCACTCCCTTGCTCTCTACCCTAATAGCATATACAGTACACCCTCACTCTGAAGGACAGAGGGTAAAACAAACTCCCCTAACATCCCAAAGTCCTTCTCTACTAGTCTGTTGTGTTTGTTTTCTTGTTAAAGCCACCCCTGAGTGGTGTGCGCACTCATGAGCAGTAAAATCCCAGACAAATGGTGTGTATGAGGCATAAAAATGAGCCACTAAAAAGTTAGGAAGCTTGTAGGGCTGAAGTCATTTCCACAATTTCTGCTTCGCCTCTGCTGCAAAGATGCCACATGTTGATGTGATTATTTAGGCAATTAGGTTGGAGAGACAGCGTTCAGTGATTTGAGAACAGCTGGATACCTTGTAAGGCACGTTGCAAGCCTGTAAGGAAGACAAATAATTAGAGTACTGTTGAAATAAATAAAATTCTTATGATATATATTATGATTATATTAAGTAGAAGTAGTCATGTTTTGCTGCACAGTGAAGTCATTCTACAGCAAAAATACTATTGGTCGCTGAGGAGCAGTACTTTTATACATTGTGATGTTTTGACCCTTAGAACCGAGATTTATCATATATTTTTTAGTGAAAATACAGCTCTGAATTTAACAGTAAGGAAATGTCAAGTTAAAGAAACTATTTAAGTGGACACAAGATAATTGGCGAGGAGCAGGACACCTCCTCATGGTGACTGTCAGGAACAGTATTTATGGCTGGAGGCCCTGAATCAAAATCAGAAATTGAAATGCACATGTAAACCTTCAGTCTCCTGCCAACGTGTTTCGCTCGATCCCACTCACAGTGGCTGCCTCTGGAAGCAATGATAGGAGGAGAAAGAACATATCACGCTTCCTGTTGAGATTTTAAGGGAGAAAAGGAGGCAGATAGATATAGTATGTGCTCTGGAAAATTTCAGCTGCTCTCCTATGGTTGGAATAATGTATGGACTGCAACTAATCTAGTGTTAGCCTTGAGAGCACGAGTTCCTCTTGAGTTTGTGCCAAGATTTGATTAGAAACAGTCTTACTACGTAGCTGTAGAGTTTTTCCTTCTTTTTTTCCTCTTTTTTCTCTTTCTTCAATCTTTTTTTCCTTTGTCTGTTTTAAGCCCCTTCATAGGTCTGATATAAATCCTATATAGTTCCAAAAAGTTACTAGTGCATTCACGCCACCATGAACAATGGCTCCACAGTAACACTGAGAACACTGGCGCTTGTGACTAACAAAGTGATCCTTTTCTGACATGCCAAGGCCTCCTTCCAATAAGAGCGACATCATAATATCAACTCGAGGAGCATTCTTCCTGTCTTACCCTCGATCCTTGGCTTGTCCCTTCTTGCCTTCAAGCAAGCAGGAAATGGCTGCATGCAAGATTTAAGATCTGAGATCAACAACATGGAGACAGCTGCTACCGAAAAACCCGGCACCAACTTGAAAGTGAACATTATCTACTCTTGATATGATGATACAGTAGTTTGTCGCAGCGTTTTATTACAAACCTGAATGTCTAACATTTCCAAACACTTCCCTCCATGTGAGGAGAAGGTCAGGACCACCAGGTCTATAAAACTCCCCCAGATGTGTCGTCCAATGTACACATCAAGATTTACTGAGAAAATTACTTCATGAAAAACGGTTTCTTTCCTGGCTTAAGTTAAATGCACAGCATCTGATTCCATTTAGTTTTGATGGTCTGAGATCCAAAGATTTAGCTGAAATATTCACAAAATCACAGTCACGTCTCTTCTGCTTTGAATTCTCATTTTCCTCCTTTCTTTGTTGTTTTTCCCTGGAGAAAGACAAAAGCAAGCAAATAATACCGAATTTTCCATTCTGCTCTCCAAACCTCTTCTCTCATAAACACTAAAACAATCTCACTCTCTTTAAAACCGGCACCCCACCCCATGCCGCTTGTCTTCATCCTCTCACTCTTCATTCGTTTCTCTGCTTCAGTGCAAAGCCAAACAAGCCAGCCATTAAGTTGAGTTAAGCGCAGGAAGTGGGCCTTCGGGCCAGGCGGCACTGTTTACAAGGAGCTAGTCAGGTTTCAGCGGTGCTTTGAAGTGAGCAGCATACAGGAGACTGTCTGTCACTAAGCAAAGGCCCAGCACCGCTCCACTGACTCACTCGCATTCCCCCCATTCATCTGAGCAGGGAGAGGGAAGGAGGGTGGAGACAGAGGGGGTGTAAGACGGTAGATTTATGGTTTTTCCCCCCTCAGAGTATCTGTTCCTACCTTTAATCACTCTTACCTGTCTGTTATTACAACCCGTCTTCATGCAACCTCAGATAAGGATACAAGGAAGACAAACATCAGCTTGTCCGACGGGTCATGAGAAATAGAGGTCCACTCATAGTTGGGCTCTGCTATACGCTCATGTCAGTATTTAGAGAGTAACCTATAAATCCAGCCTAAATAGTGATTATGCTCTGTATTCTGTGTCCCTCCTTGTTGTGCTGAAACAATACGACTGCACATACATACTATCATACAATATGTGCGTGCAATTCTCTAAAGCCTGCTTCTAGCCCAGGGCCTCTGCTCTGAGGCGGGAGGATCAGCTTTCTCCAACACACCCATCTACTTCATGACATCACCGCAAAGACGGTTCAATTTCAGCCATGCATAGCTTGGGGGATTCCAACTTGGCACAGAGCACAGTGGCTCCAGAGAGGTAACACTGCAGCAAAGCTGAACACCCTTGTTTTCCCTTCACCCGACAGGCAGGCAGGAACATTTTCACACCTATGCAACAGCGCAGACTTCACTTGCCAGATGATTCCTGTTGATTTAACCGAGCCTTGTGTAACAACAGGCACAGAAAAAAAAAAAAAGAGTTTCTTGTTTTGTTTAGCACTTAAAGACGATGTTAGTATAGGTGTGTGAGGAAGACCTCTGAAACATTCTTACAGGTTTGCACCAGTTTTGACAAAACACACAAAACATGTGTATGTGAGATGTTTTTTGAATATATTTGCACGATGAGTGATAAGTGATTAACAGGAAAGTTGCGTTCAACTTAGTTTCGCTATAAACTCATTCCCTGTATTTGCCAGATGGCTTCAGTCTTGTGTAAGAAGCTAATTTCCATTAAGAATTCCAATAATCTTTTACTGTTGCCAGTAAGTCTGAGGCAACAGATGTTCAGGTGTGACACAATCCTCACCCGCTTAAGAAAACAACATGGCTGTTGTATTATCAAAGGAAATAAAGTCTTATCAAGACACTATTTAATCATAAATGAATACTGAACATAAGGCCGGGCAAAACAATGACAGAAAGACGCTCAATGCTGTTTTCCCTTAGATCCGGATAATTTAAATCAAGCATTTAAATTGCAATGATTTGATGATATCTGCACATTTTGCAGAGTGTCAGGCAGCAGATGTTTTTGGTTAAAAGGGAGTCACACTGCAGTTGGCTTATCTGAAGAGGCTTCTTGGTTATCATCCAACAGACTGAAATGTAGACATTCTTTTAATCCATAAAAATGTAAATTATAACCAGCAATCGATATAAAAAAGGACCATGACTACATCTACAGTATGTGGCATTTTTTACAGTGCAAAAGTAAAGCAGGTACAATGGCAGATAAGGAAAAGTATTTACTTTCTTTAAATACAAATATATATAATTTTATGTTTTTACAAATACTATTTACAATTCCTGTCATGAAATGTTTACAGAGAGAATTAATTGCCATTCTTCCACACTGCTCCCCAATATTCTTGGCTGTGGGATCATCGCTCCCTTTGAGTTTCTGGTGGCTGTAAAAAAGGAGCCAGAGATGGAGAAGAGAGCATTTCAGCACATGGCATCGATCGCCATGCTTGTTATTTGTTCAGACAGTCAGGTTCAGTCCATGTTTATCCACCTTGCCCTTTCGTCAAACCCTGACCCTTTTGGCATGCATGTGTGGCTATAAAGCTGAGGCGAATACAAATGCTATAAGTACCTATAGCTACTCACTGTGCTACTTACCTATCACATTAGAAACAGGTAACAATACAAAAATTAGTAAAAGTAACTTTTTGAGGTCCCTTTATTTTACACAGTGGTCTCTCCGTGTTTGCCGTTTGTCAGCCTAGTGTAGAACCTATGCCAAGAGTGTAGAGTCTTTCCAGACCAGATCCAGAAACCTGAAGTGATACCCACTATCAGAGTCATCAGGTACTTTATCATGTAGACAGTGAAGTCTGGGGTCATGCGGGGCCCAGTCTGCAAAGGGCAAGGAATGGCTAGGCCTCTGCAGTTATGGCTGACCCAGCTTCGCTCCCAGTGGTTGCGGAAGGCCTGCTCGTAGAAGAAGCAGGCGATGACAATGGTGGCGGGGACAGTGTAGAGCACGCTGAATATCCCGATCCTCACCATCAGCCGCTCCAGCTTCTCTGTCTTGGTGCCATCGTGTTTCATGATGGTGCGGATTCGGAACAGTGACACAAAGCCCGCCAGCAAAAAAGAGGTACCGATAAAGAGGTAAATGAAGAGAGGGGCCAACACAAAGCCTCGCAGAGGGTCCAAGTTGCTGAGACTGACGAAGCAGACGCCGCTGAGCACATCACCCTCGATCTGCCCGATGGCTAGGATGCTGATGGTCTTGACGGCAGGCACTGCCCAGGCTGCCAGGTGAAAATATTGAGAGTTGGCCTCGATAGCCTCATGGCCCCACTTCATACCTGCTGCTAGGAACCAGGTGAGAGACAGGATGACCCACCAGATGGAACTGGCCATGCTAAAAAAATAGAGCATCATGAAGAGGATGGTGCAACCTTCCTTTTTGGTACCTTGGACTATAGTTTTATATTCATCTGGGTTAAAGCTGTCATTGCACACCACTTTGTCCCCCAAAAAGTAGCCAGCTATGTAGGCTATAGACACCATGGTGTAGCAGCCAGACAGGAAGATGATGGGTCGCTCGGGGTATCTGAAGCGCTGCATGTCAACTAAATAGGTGGTTACTGTGAATAATGTAGATGCACAACAAAGCACAGACCAGACCAGGATCCATATGCGGGAGAAATGAATCTCTTTGTCACTGAAAAACATGCTCCCACCACTCCTTGATGGCTCACAAGGAGCTGCACAATCCTTCTCATCTAAAAACTTGTAATTCAAATATGGGGGTACTTTAAGAACAGACGGACAACGGAAAGGCATCTCGTGTGGGGGGACCACTGGGAGATCCTGGGACCCCGGGTTAGGCTTGATGGGTGGGACGGTGGCGGCAGAGGAGTCGTTTTGGCCCACACAGAGTTGTCCGTCTCCATGTACAGGGAAGTTCTCGCAGCGCAGTCGGTCCGGCCACTGAAAGCCAAACTTATTCATGAGAGCCTCGCAGCCCAACTTGGCTCTTTCGCAGATCGACCTGCAGGGAGGAATGGCCTTCTCCAAAACTGTACACACGGGCGCATACATGGAGCACAGGAAGAATTTCAACTCCGGCGAGCACTGTACCTTGACGAGGGGGTAAAACTGGTGCACCTCGAGCCCTGCGTCCTCCTGATTGTAATGGCCCATTAAATTAGGCATGATGGTTTGGTTATAAGCAATGTCCGTGCACAGAGGAATTGAAATCGTCTGACAAAATCCATGCTCCGGGACGACTATTCCGTTGTCTCCTTGATACTGAGCTGATATCAGCAGAGGCAGCAGAAGTGCCACAGACCAGGTTCTGCAAAAACTCATCCTCATAAGTTTCAGACAACTTTAACTCGATGAACTTGCTGTGATTTTCTTTAGTATATATCATCCGCTCTGCAGGCACTTCTCCCTCTTCAGCGATAGTAACTTTCTAAAGAGAAAATTCTGGCGGCGAAAACAAGAGAGCAGCTCTGCTTGTGCATAAAATCTCCGCTTTGAACACTGCTGGCTGACTTTTTTCTTTTCGAAAACTCCGATTCCTTCATTGTAGTCAAGAGAGCTACAAGAAGATCTATAACTTCCGGTTTTTGCTTTCAAAATACAATCACAATTGAGAAAATATCGACATTTGCCGACTGTGGTACCAGCACAGCATATTTAATACACAAACTTTTACTTATTATAAGTTTTTAAAAGAATGACTATTATTTAATGAGAGTAAAAGTTAGCGAAAATGAAACATTATAACCCCTAAAGTTATTTGCACTGACATTATTTCAATACATCAATTAAAATCAAGATATAGTAATATGCTACATTTCAAATCTAAACCATAATAATCATGTTCATTGGAAGTGTGATCATTAATATTCCTTACTTTTATTTAGCGCCATTAATCATGTTAACATCGTTAAAGTATATGCTTTTATTTTGAAGATGACACCGTATCACAAATAATGCCATCAAACTTGACTTTACAACTGGATCGTATCGCCCAAGTAGACTTTCACATATGGGAGGTAGACTTTCACAAACGGTTTCTTTTGTAGACCTGCTAGTTATGTCTCCATATTCCACATCAAAATCATGTGGCAGCGTATGTGGCCTGTATATTAATTTAGTATCAGGCACTTCACCAATGGTCCTTGAATTGAAATACGTTTGATTTGAACTAAACACACTTAAATTAAATCAAGTAATAAATAAATAAAAAAATAAATACAATGTTTATCACAACGCCACAGAAAGTCAACTATAAAAACAACAGCAACAAGAGCACATAAAAATAATAAAAATCATTATTATTATCTGTGAACATACAAGCCTCCAAACATATGAAACGCTTTCTCTAAAAGAAAAAAAAGGAACGCAAAATTCTTCTTTTTTTTTTTTTTTTTTTAAATCTGGGTTTTATTTTTTTTAATGTATTTGAATATACAGATAAACTCCCAGGTGGGCAACGGGGTGTAATGACAGGTGTAATAATGCTACTACACTATAGCACATGCTGGGTAGGCCGTGACACCAGATGTTGCTATGCGCTCGAATCTTCTTCTTAATGTTAATTGGATCAAAAATCGAATTCCTCAGGGTCAGCCAATGTGCGCTCAGGTCGCGAGGGCGAAACTTTAGAGGGGTCAAGCTGGGCAGAGAGTACTTGAGGAAAGTATACTGACATTAAAGAAAACTGTTAAACTCCTCAAATTCCCGTCAAATAACTGAGGTAAGTTGGCCCCATGTTAAACTGAGATAATTTGTTTTTTTAGGCGAATTTAACCAAATTTTGACAGTCAGGAGAGCAGTTTTAATAAATGTAAAAGTTCAGTCTACATTAGCCAAGGCCGCATCAACAACTTGCTAGCTTAAGCCACTGAAGTTAACGGCTAAATTAGCTAACCTAGTTGATTGCTTTCTCTAAAAAAAAAGCCGTTAATTAGCTAATAATTTTTTTGTGATCACAAATCTCTGTCGTACAAAGTTACATCACATGTTAACACCGAGTGCCTTGTGTTTTGCCAGACCAGTAATGGAGTAAAGAAAACGGTCAAGTCCAACGCAGTTCAAAATGGCATTTGACGGGTATCAAAACACATTCGCAAATTCATTCTTTCCTACATATCAGCGTCAGGTAAGCTATGACCCCACTGAACATGGCGTATTTTCAGAGGCTAAACATGCTTTTTATTTGTTGTGAAAGGGTAATTAATAGTGGAGAAGTATTCCGTCACCTTTCATAGGAAACGTTATCCATATTCATTAAGTTACAATTAGGGAAAGAGGAACAGATATATATGGAGCCTCTAAATCCCGTTAACTGTTGTTTTTTTTTAGCTTCGTGCACAAGCTAATTTCTCTTTCGAATCTTAAGGGAACAATATATTAATACCTTAGGATACCCAGGGGCTCCATAAAAATGTACTTAAATGTATTTAAATCTCAGAAGCAGAAGCAAATGATTATTTTAATCAGCAAATCTAACCATTATTTTCTTGGTTAATCATATCTGGCATGGCCTGTAAAATCAGAGAATGATGAAAATCCCATTTTCACCGTCAAATGCTAAGAATATTCAAGATACAATATTCTTTTCTTCGTTTCAGGCCAGTGTAAATATAGGTGGTGGAAACAGTGGTGGCGTGGCATTGCCCTTTTCTATTCCCAATGTCTTGCTGCAGGAACAGGACTCAGCATCCTATGTGCCCTGGTCTCACAGTGCTCATGATGATCCCTATGGCCTAAACAACTGTGCTCAGGCCAGCACTAAAAGCAGGTATTCAGTTTTAACTATGATCAGAATAAGTGTGTGATTATTCAGTTGTGCACTTTCTTAAGTGTACTGCAGTTGTTACACTTACATCACTCTGTTTAATCAGGATCTTTTTTTTCCAAAGGTAGTTATATATAGTTGGCACCTTATAGACACACAGACATACTGTTATAGTTTGTTTTCACAAAGAAAAGAAATATTGGATTGCAAATCAGTATACACTTTTTCTTTTCCTTGAAGGAAACCAACTGAAAATACTGATTGTGATGCAGAGACTGATCTGCAGGGTCTAGTGTCAAATATTTTGGATGAGGCAGAATCCCAAGAAAGCTACTACAGTGAAGGGTATGTCAAGATTAATTGTTTGCATATTGTAGGGTTGGATATATATATTACTTTATGTATTGTTTAATTTATGGTCATGACACTACAGAGGTGAACAAATAAAAATAAATATTTTAAACTGTTTTTATATTTAAATATTAAAAAAAACACATTTGCTTTATATAGTTTATATTTGTTTCATATGTTTACATTGAAGAAGATCCTTAATTCTTCTTTTAGGAGCATACCTACATGTAACCCTGTCTGGTCTCCAAAGACACTGAGAGAAGAATTGTTGCAGTATTTTCAATCAGAGGCTAAAACGCAGCAAAAACCCACCTTTCCTCAGAACTTTGTTTCCTGTGAGACAATAAGTAAAGCACAGGGACAGGCAACTAATAAAGATGTTGAAAACTATTGTCAACAGTCTATTGGCCTTGCTACCAGTCAACAGCAGCTTTTTGATTTGCGTAACGGAGACAGGGACAGCTGTGCCTTTCGTCCTCAGAAACTGCCACCAGGTCTACCATTGCCTAACATAGGAAACGCCTACGTGTCACAGAAACAACAAAACAAGTATGACAATCCATTAGCTGATAAAGACAGAGGGAATACCCAGCCTTTGAATAACTTTCCTGACCTCAGTGATGTCTTTAGACCTCAAAGTGAAATGAACAACCTATCCTTTGATCCTTATTATGAAGACCACCTCAGCAGCTCAAAGGCCATCAATAATGAGCAGTGTATGCCACAAGACATTACCCAACTGGTCAGCAATTTTAAGTCACTCATGGATGGTGAACATGGTAACATATATCGTGGAGAATTTCCAAACATGCACAGGCCAACAGTGGGCATGCAACATGAAGACAACACGGTTGAAGAATGGAAAATGACTGGCTCATCACTGTCAACACAAAGTACTCCAGCAATGCAGGTCCAAAAACAGCTGGCAGGAGAGTTTGGGACAGTGCAGATGGAGAGAAATGGAGAAGTATGGAACCAAACATTTAAGTGTGATGCCTTTCAAGGACTTCCTTGTTTCAGGCCTCAAAACATGCCTAACAAGTTCTCCCAGCAACCAAAGCCATTCTCTGAATCCTTCAACTTCCAAAACCAATACCAAAACAAGATGACCATGTACAGAGAAAACACTTCACCCCCTATTAACGTGAGCATGAACCAATATTCAAAGCATCATGTTCAGCAGGGTCAAATGCAGAGCAGGATAAAACCACAGATGCAGAGGGAAAAGAAGAGGATGCATATGTCTGGCTTCTCTACAAGACCTCTAACCAATTCTAACATGAGAGGGGGAGATAGGAGACAGGCCCTCTCAAGTAACCCGTACTTTGACAACTTTGGGAACATGCAGTCTCAGAAATTTGATGGAGAAAACAGCATGGTCAGTGCAGGGAATACACAGCAGCTCATGGCTTTCATGTATCCTGTAAATGACCCCAGAAGACACTCAGGTGTGCCCATCAGCTCCTATAACTTCCACTCTAGATCCACACAGCCCTATGATAATGTTTTCCCCGGCATGGATATGAGTGATATAATGTCAGCCAATGAGTCTGCAGCTTTCAACTCTTATGTCAGCAACATGATGACCCGCAGAGAAGAGAGCACTTATCATGGCATGGCATCAGCTATGACAACTTCAATGTTGATGAATCAAGGAGGACCTGTGGTCCAGCTGTACTTCTACCTTGATGAGTGTTATGAGCAGTGGAGGTGTCTGGAGAAGGAGAGAAAGAAGGTATGTGTTAGAAATTTGAAATTGTTTCCAGTTAGAACATGTACATGGAGGGATTTTCAAAAATGGTTTCACAGCCGGTGCATTTTTTTTTTTTTTTAACTGAAAATTGACTTGTTAATAGAGTTTTCTTTATATCCAGTCACTTGGTATCTAAAACACACTGATATGATAAGAATGATAAAAAAATTATCACTGTCTGCATGACATACAAACATGTTATCACCATTTTTATGTTTTGATAAGCACTGCAAACTATCATAAACATTTTCATTTTTGTCAGTTATGGGGTTGTCCACTGGCTTGAATTTTAAAAACAAAAAAGTTAAGTAAGATATTTGTTTGACATGTTCTTACTTGTTTTCTTTTATAGACAGAGATCATCATTGCCAAGACATTCCTTGGGAAAAGGATTCCATCAGTGGCCGCCACTAACCTTCCTAAAACTCCACTGAATCCCACAAGAGTAGACCACCTAATTGTTAATCAGCTGAGAGAACAAGCAAGGGTGAGACCTCTGAATAGTTTGTGTCCACACTGCCATCTACAGATGAATTCAGTCACAGCAGCCTTGTTATGTTCTAAAAGTGATATTTGCAGCTCTTTACACACCCTTTAGTTCCCTCCAGAGAAAACTAACTCCCTTCATGTGGTCTCCTTAAGGTTTGCTTAATTATCCTTGTTTGGACCCTAAATGTACTCAGATTCAAAGTATGGGATCCAAGACATCAGCGAGGCAAACCGTTTTTTACAAATAAACTATTTCTGTGCATTTACACTTGTGTGATTGCTCATCAATAAACAATATGTCCTCAAAGTAAGAAGGTCCAGGGCTTTAATATTGGTCGTAGTTGTTTTTGTGTGGAGGGGGCCTTCCAGAATTTTACACAGTTCAAAAATTCCACTAATTGGCAACTAACATGACTCCAGATGTTTTGGTTTTGGTTGTAAATTTAGTTTACTTTAAAGTTAAACCTTTGCGAATTGTAGTTAAAAAGCTCACACGTGAGTAAAGTACAGATAGACCTCAAAATGAATACTGCTACTGTTTTTTTAGAAGCAGTGTATGCATGTAGAATATCACATTAAGAATTAATTATTAATTTAAAAAAATTAGGAATGAATAGAATAGTGATCATGTTGTTGTTCTACAGGTGGCAAGCCTTCTGGATAGAATAGAAAGGCTGCAAAATATATCCCTCCATATCAACATCCACACAGCGCTTAACAGGCATCATATGGCTGTGTGCATTACCAAGGAGAGACGCAAGGAGGAGATTGCCAACATGTCCAAACATGACAAAGCTCATTTCACAGAGGCCAGAGGTAACTCGTATCGCAATGTTAGGCATATGCGGTTCTTGCTCAAATGCTGCGGGCCCTAACTTGCTTTTGTTTCACAGACACTCTGTTGTTGGCCATTGCACTGAGGGACCTCGCTGCTACAACCAGGAGGCTCCGCACAGCCTTGTGGTGTGCTCTTCAGATGACCCTACCAAAACCTGTCAAGAGACACGACCACCATGTCAACAAAGAGGCCGCAGGCGCAGAAAGATGCCCATCTCCTTTTGAGGGATACTCTTTTAAGTTATAATTTATCTGATAACAAGCAGGAGTTAAAGGTATTGATTAAATCTAAACCGCTCCACTCCGTGCCCTGATTATAAATCCCCGTAGACAATAGGGAATGTAAAAAACAGCTGTTTCTTGCAAGTCTATAGTGACGTTTTACTTGCAACACGGTGATCACTGCAAAATAAGAGATTAGCAGTTTGAAGCTTGATGATGGCTGCACTAATTGGCACCCAACAACTTCAGGTGGCTTACTTTTGTTATGTAGGAATTGCATGACATGTAATTTATCCTGCTGTGTCTTAACTTCATTTAATTAGTGTCAATTCCAAATTAACATGAATCTTGTTCCATCACTGTTTTATTTAAAGGTACTATTTATGAGGAAGATTTCAGAGAATTCTTCGCTGTTTTATTTATTTATTGGAATGTAATGGAACCTCAGTTCTGGGTGTTGCAAACAAATAATTGAATCATAAGGGCAGTAGTTTAAATTTACATGCTAACTATAAAAGTGTTTCTCCAAATGTTCTTATTAATCTGTGCATGCTCTAATCAAAAGAAACTTTATCAATCTGTACTTTGGTGAAGTTTGAACTGAAAAGATATTTAAACTTTTTTTTAAAAGTTTAGTGTTTTAAATTTAATTGCATTAATCACATTTAGGATACAAACAATATTAACTATTATTCCCATCAGTGAAATGTAGCATAGCCAAGTTTAAAATTAATTCTCTGACTCCAATTTAGTCTCGAAAGACTTGCTCCATATCAGTAGTTAAATCAAAACATGCTAAATTACAAAATGTGTTTTAAAATGTTCTTAATAATTTCTGAAACTTTTATTTTCTTCTGTTTCCTCAATATAGTATTTAGAAAATTCGGACAAATGTTTGAACGGTGTCAAGTTCAGTGTTTTAAAATTAGTTGTATTAATCACCCTTTCCATCAGACTATTTTTAGACAGTGTTATTTAATATTTTTCTTATCAGTGAGACAGTTTTCAGCTGGAGACAAAAGCCTGAATATATTTCTGTAGTAAATTTCTGAAGTCAGACAACAACTCATTAGCAGTGTTAGTCTGTATTATTGTACTTGTGTGCTTTCTGAATGTGACCAGAGTTCTTCTTTTCCCTGTAATTTTAATGTTCATGTTTTTTCTCATTAAATGTTCTGTCAATGGGAAAATAAAAAAAATAAAGCAATACAAATAGCTGAAACCGCTTTTATTTATTAATTTAAAAAGATGATGAACCTCATTATGAACATTCAAATCATGGTACATCATATGTTTGAGGTATAATTTTGCAATTACTTTTTTTTTTCTCAGAAAAAAATGCATAGACAGTTCAGCTAAACCTAAAGTATCAAGATGAACACAAAATAGTTTGACAAACACTTGCCTTTACTTAGAAGTTGTGCAGAAATGAAAGGCATTATGGGCACAGAGGAAAATAGACACTGTGGGCTGTGTTACTTTATAAGCATCCCACAATTTTTACCATGATCAATCAAATCATGTTTCAGGGGAATGCTATCATTTATCAGTCAAAGCATGTTTCAGGGGTATACTATCATTTATCAGTCAGCATGTTTTACACTTGCTAAAACAACATATTGGCAGACAGTTTCTGTCAGTTCTTCTTGATCTACGACATTAAATTGGCTTAACCACAATCATTCTCTAATAAAGATTTACAGTTTGATTTCAAGACTTGGTTCTTTATCAGCTCATCTCAGTATCCAGTGGACCTGCACAACATCCAGTCCACTGTTCTCTTCACATAGAAAGAGATGTAGAAAGCCTTTAGCAAGGAGAGTCTGATGAAAACTGAAGGTGAAGGTGCCAAAGAGGTTTAGCAGAAAAGAGGCAATCACTTGTTTTTCATTTTTGTCTTGTAGCAAAACCTTTTCACATCCGAAGTGTCCCATCTTTTGGTTTTATCTTTTGCGTTCACCTTTTTGTGTACGCCTCTTCTCCTTCTCTTTTCTATCCTGTTTAGCTAGTTTGTCCTTCTCCCTCTGCATCTTGTCCATTTCCTTCTTCTTCTGAGCATCCTCACGAGCCTGCTCCCGCTTTTGCTTTTGTCTGTTCAGCACTTCATCCACATTGGTGTTCTTAAACAGAGCTGATACTTTCAGTAAAGGACAGCCTGATAAAAGCAAAGTTCTCTATTAATGTATCATCCCTGCATACTACCACTGTGAAGGTGCAAATGATAAAGTCTATCATGCAGTGAGAGTTACACAAACTAACAATGAATTTCATGTGATTTTTAATAGCCTCTGATCATAAATAGCTTTAGAAAGGATACATTTATCATTTCCAATTAAGTTGTTTCCACTTGATGGCTCCTCTTCCTCAGCTTCAGTGCTTTTGTCAAGGAAATAACTGACATCTGAAGGATCATGGTTGAGCATGTCAGAAGTAAACAATCATTGGATCACTGACAACATCAAATATTTACTTTTTTCTCATGAATTCTCGTGATCTAACTGAATTGAAAAATATCGACCATTCTAGCACTGCAATTTGCCAATTAAAGGATATTCCTCTTCATCTGTTACATTAGCGTATTGAGCAAGCAGGGCTTCTTTCCTTTTCTTCGACTCCTCGGACACCTCCTTCTGTTTCACCACAATCTGAGCTTGTTTTTCTATCATACTGGCAATGGCCTGGACCTCAGCTAGAGAACAGAAATGACAGAACACATCCAAACAGTAAATAAAACCTAACATTTACTTCTTTTCCTTGCAATAAAAGTACCTGCTTTTCCCTGCCAGTATGAAGGTACATCAACAGGAGCCGCAAGGGTACCCATCTGAGCTGGAGGCTCCAGACAGTATACAGATCCTTATGATTATGTACACAGTAAACAGTCTCTTTCCAGTAATATAACTGACAAAACAAACTCAATGGAGTCTTCTTCAGACCACAAAAACTTTTTGCAGTCTCAGGAACTGTTTTTGTTTAGTTTCCTCAGGAAATCTTAATCTCTCTCTGAGACGAAAGTGTCTTGCACTCTGCTCCAAACTCAAAGCAAATGATTTAAAGCTCAAAGAGCAAATCCCTCTGTAAAACTGGTATGGTTGACAGAATCAGGAGCAAGCTGTCTTTGCTGTTTAGTCAAGATTTATATAAGTTTGTGAGCCTGCTGGTTGATTTTGGACTGCTGCCTCTTGAAAATACTTATGCAAATTCCAGTAACTATATATTTTTTGTGCAAGTTCGAACTGCAAAGTTTTTTATGTTCTTATTTTCGTTGATTTAAGATTTCATTTTACCTGTACAGTGCTGTATGTGGATGTTGTGCAAGATTTTCCTAGATGCTGCCAACCTTGCTAAGTGATTCTACAAGAGTACCTTAATTTTTATTTTTTACCAACAGTGTATCTTGAGAAACACAACAACAACAACAACAAAGGGAATGCAGATTAACCAAAGTTACATAAATACCATCATCTGCATTTCTTTTGGCTGCTGACTGGTTGCAATACTCTGTCCACTGCTTGATGATCTCCTTGCAGACTTCTTCCATGGTGTCCTCATCCTAAACACAAGGGCAAGTGTAGTTACGTACAAGTAACAGCTCACATTATATATCCTCCAGTCGACTTTTCAACCAGATAATTAATGCACATGCATCAACTCAGCCTGTAAATACAAGGTGAGGCAGGGTGCAGCGCTTTACAGATGAATTTAATAACAGCAATCACTGGATTAATTCACTACTATGATAAATACAAAAATATCTGTTTTTTCACTCAGAGGCTAGAAGTATTCATAAAAAGAATGCGTAAAGAGTTGATACTGTAAACAGTATGTAGCCTATTAAATGAGTTTTGTGAGCAGTAACTGTTATTTCATGTTAAGTTATTAATAGAACAATAGCTGGTTAACTCACAGTCGACCCATTATTATGGACGCTTATCATAAATGTGCAAATAGGTAATCGACATGTTTCTGCACCAAATGGCACCTGAAATTGGTTTGTTTTTCTTTGCCGAATTTGTCAAGACACCTTAAGGAACTGAATTATACATTAAGTCATATAAGTCTTGGTGCCTGTCGGTGCTGATCAGGACCACAATTTATAACTTCCACATATCAGCCTGGGATTTGGCTTGGTAGACGAGAACAGCCCATATCGCTGCCTGAGGTGTCTGGACCTTAGTTGCAGACACTCTTCTGCGTCTAACGTCGATCCTTCTACCCATAAATGACAGCTGCCATCAGTGTTGTCACTTGATACCGCCGACACACAAGACAGACAGCAACACATGAAAAGCCACAGCGTCGGTGGCTGAGCGGGACATGCCGCTTTGGATATTCACCAGAAATGCGGATAAAATTCCTCGAAGCGCATCTTCTTTCTCCTCGTCATTATCCTCTTCTTGCAAGACTCCTAAAATGTACGCCCCGTACACTTCACGGTCCACTTCTAACGTGTCTAGACGATCATTTAGCCAGCTTTCAAATCCCCCGGCATCTAACACGGGCGCAGCCATCTTGGCCCTTTGGGGTCCTTCGGTTGCTCACGGCTGTCCTTTGTCATTGCCTGTGAAAAACGTAGAAAAACCCCGCCTGCACGTCTCAGATATCACAGTCAATGGATATCACATAAGACAAGGTAAGCGTCCAATTCCAGGTTACTGAGTTATGTTAGCACTCAGAGAATAATTAGATTATACAAAAATGTAACAGTTATGCACTTCCTACATAAACAAAACAGCGTTAGTTTTAACTTTTCATGTCAACAATTTTTTTTAAAAAAGTTTGCAGAAGAGCTTATCATTTTTTCCTCATTGTCTGTGACCTGTTTGGTGACCGAGATTAGAATTTCTGAATCACCTATTTCAAAAAAACTACATCAGTCTATGCAACACATATTTTTTATGTAAACTTCTTAAGTCACTAAAAACACTGGAATGTTTTTAAATATCCTTTATAGATTTTTATTACTGTACATTCAGTCATTATAACTTTAATTTACATTTCTGTGGGCTAATATTCCTCGTTTTAATTAACAAAGGTCTATAGCCTATCATGGTAAAAAAAATAATTCAAAACAAAAGCTGTTACTGACTATCAAAAAAGAAAATGCCTCAGTATAACTTAATAATGTAAATTTTGAACTTTTGTTAAGGCTCCTGGCCACCTACCTTGCACAGCACATCAGTCTCCTACATATTGCCACTGTGATGTCCTCTCAGGCAGCTTGTTTAATTTTTCTTCGTCTGTCTTCTCCACATCTTTACTTCTCTCTCTTACCAAATCACCACATACCCCACATTCATTTCTGCCCCTTCTCTAATATCTGCCTGTTTCACACAAAAGAATGGTCCCCACATTTCTACCCTGCAGAGTAAATCTGAGATCTTAAGTTCATGATTTGAACCCACAGAAATTACAGCCTGTAGTCCATAAACACAGGTCTTGTCAACCATCCATCTGAATGAAAATGGCTGTGATAACTTTGTCAAGCGGCTAGCCTGGCTTGTTGAATTAATTTCAGCTGCCAAAATTTCAATCAGTGCTAATTGCTCAGCGTTGGCAGTCGCAAACAGTAAGTGCTCTGGGATAATGCCACGAATCTCGAAGTTCTTGATTGAAAATTAATGTTCGATTGTCCGACAGTTTACAGAAGTACTCGCACTCTTTGTGGGCAAGCCAGCACTGGTCTAAATGAAATGCTGATTTCAAAATAATCAGCCATTCTTTTTAAATTCAGTGGGAGGCTGGTAGTCAGTCTTTGGCAGAACATAATCATTATCAAAACGACTTTTTTTTCCCACCATCTAAGTAAGTGAAAGACTTTTTTTGACCATGAATTTGTATAATTGTGAGCCATTGAGAAAGTGGTTGCCATGCATTATCGTCACTTGGATTGAATGAGACATTAGTATAATAAGTCACATAAGGTGGTTTATTTTTAGCATAGATTTACTACTAACTTTTGCATGACTGGCGTCCTTGCCTGTGCAAACAGAGGCAGAGATGAAATTCGGGTGTGTTAAGAATAGCATAAACAAGTGTGACATTCCGCTTTTGGCCTCTGGGTGGAAGTAGAGGACACAGATTTGTTTACTCCTCTTATAGTTGAACCAGACGATCCAGCTGAGTCTTGGATTTAGTTGCATGACAGTACTTTAGAGCTTATTTAGACTATGATTCATTGCAAATTGCTCCATGCATGTGCACCAGACTCCATTTGTTAAAGTATAGTTGTAAGCAGAGCTGTGGAGCAAGAAAAAAATGCCCTTCCAGCTGTTTGTTCATCCTCTTTCATTTGACACTGGGACAACAGACAACACCTCCCAGCTGTTTGAATATATTTAACAGCGTTTCCGCGTGAATGGCTTGATCCTGCTTCCAGAACGTAATTTGAACAAAGGGGGTTATTAGTTACCCTCACACCCACCCCATACCCCCAATACCCCCAACACACATGTATGTACAGAGGCACACACGCCCGTTCCCTCTGCTCCTACATAATGGCTTCACACGTTGCTGGCCTTGCAGTAATGAAGTGTGAAGCAGACGCCACAGGGAAGCCACCATCTAGAACTGTACTCTCTATTTTAGTACACCACCTTCATTTCCTTACAGTCCAGATGCATTTATTCACAAATTTAGCCCACCTTTTATTTTATAGAGGCATAATTTATGCTAACTTTCATTAAACACCCTTAAACTATTGTGAAAAAAGACTGATAAGTATGTACAAATGCCAAGTGCTTCCTACTTTTGTGCTAATTGTGTTTAACAGATGTTTTACGTTGGACCATACAGATAAACTCTGTGTCCCAGCTGCATATTGCATTTATCAACTCATTAATTGAGCACTGCATTGGAAAAATATGATAAGAATTATCATTAATTTCCAACTTCGCTTAATGATGTGCTGATGACATGAATGTCTAACAATCAAAATGAAAATGAAGGTGTAACTTATTAATGTAAAGCTAGGGTGAAAAATGTTGTCAGACTGAGCATTTTTCAATCCACTTGAGTGAATGGATGATGTCTATAAAATTTAGCTTTTGTGGTTTGACAAAACTTGTTTTGTCTTACTTTTTTAGCATCCATATTATATCTTGTTAATAATGACATTTTTAAACCAATCTGGTGACTTCAAGTGGCAAAAAATCTGCTTGACCAAGATGATCAACCAGAGGTGCACCTGTTGGCTTCTGGCTGGTAAGAGAGGTTAGTAGCAACAATGGCCAATATAGTTTATATTTTAAAAAAAAAAGAAAGAAAAAAAATTTATGTAATTTCAAGTATGCAGAATAAGCTTTTAGCAGTTCCTGCTTGCATTGTTACCATGGACGTAGAGACAGCTATTGCTTGATTACTTTAATACCAGAGAATACTTTAAAATATAATAATTTCAAGCAAGTTCTGAAGCATCTTCATCCTCTGATTTCTTAGAGGATTTATTGACGTAAAATAGCATTTCACATTCATGTCATTCTCTTGACCTTCAATCACACTGAAAGATACATTGTGTTTCATGTTTATATATTAAGATTTTAGTGATATGACTCGGTTATGACACAGGATCTTGATGTTACACTGATGATGCATGCTCAGGGCCAGCATACAAAGAGCTACCCACAGGACTGCAGCCCCATCTAGCGGAAAAGTATGCCATGCCACTGTGGCCAGTACAGATTTGTAAAGTACATTAATTTCATGTAAAATAACTGCCAAAATAGTTCCATGTTAACAGAGTGTTGTGCAAGTTAGAGGGAAGCTGCCATCATAACAGGCTGGCGTAGTCATATTTCAAGCTGAGGGGTCCAGGGTCGATGCATAATGCCATTGCCTCTCTTAGTACTGCATAGCTTTAGGACGCCTGTCCTATTTATATTGAGGGGCTGTGGATTGATGCGAAATGACGAGGGCCGCGAGGCTGCTGAGTGGGTGGGCATCCACATGCTCCGCTCCACAGGCAACCCTCTCCTTCTATACATGCACACACACACAAATACACACTTGTCTTCATGTCCCAATGCCACCAGCTCTAGAAAAGCCCTACAGTCTCAATGTGCAATGTCCTCTCTCTGTCAACATATCCTCTATCCCAACGTTAATGTGACAGAATATAACCAGAGCCCAGAACAAGCAGGCAGTGCAGAGCAATGAAAAACAGCATGTGTAACAGGCATGTTTCCTCATCCTCCATAGCAGTTTGCTTCCTCATCACATGGCAGCTAGACATGTCGCAATACTGAAAGTTTAATATGCTGCCCAGATTGTAAAAAGCCCTTCAAAGCTATATTAATTATACTGACTTAACTATAATAAGCCTATTGAACATCTTTGCTTACTTTGTTACATTGTGTGAAATAACCATAAGTGAAATCAAATAAGCAACAGTGTTATGGCCATATAATATTTCAATGGATATTTTTTTTTTCTTGGACAGAGTTGTTCTGTTGGATGATGATAGATGATGTCTGTGATCTAACCTGTGAGACATGACGGTTGTGTGGACACCAGACAAGAGACAAATAAGTCGCTTGTGTTGTGTAAAATGTTAATGTGTTGTGCTTCTTTTTTCTATTTTTATTCCCATTCCCTCCCCACAACTCGTTCTCTCACACACACACATGAAAACTCTTGCTCTCACTCACTTGTCTTTTGCCCCCCTCCCACTTACATACACACATACACAGACACACACACACACTGACACACACTTGCGGACATGCAAACTCTTATCTGTCTTTGGTCTGAGAAGAGAAGTAATAAAAAAAAGAGAGAAACAAGAGACGGTTTTCATGTTACTAGTTAAACAGAAGTACAGTTTGTCCAGCAGTCAGTGTAAGATTCCAAAGCTATTATTTAACGTTGCTGATTGCTTATTGACTTTGCAAGACAACCTCAACTTTAACAACACTACGGATATCAAATCTTAGTAACTAATTCCCCTTTTTGCATTTACTGTGTGTAGGTCTCAATGATTTCATATTAGAAAAGTTCACTTGCTCTTAGCCTCAAGCTATTTGATCTGTGTAGTATCGTAACTAAGCCCATGTAGCATAAAGTAATAGTTCAATACTTTGGGAAATATAGTTATTCACTTTCTGGTGGAGGCTTAGAAGATCAATACCACATTAATTTCTGTACTGTAAGTCAAAGGTAGTGGATCTCGAACTCACGGGGCTGACACCCTGCTTCATTTCACTAAAATCATTTTTTATTTGTCGTTTCCCTGTCATTGCGAATGATAAATAAAAACTGTGGAATTGTGGGTGTGAACTTTTTTTCAGCTTCTGAAGGGGGTCTGCCAAAAAAGTGTGAAGACCATTAGCATGAGGCTAGCAGCTTTTTAGCTTAGCTAGAAATGAGGAAACAGTAGGATGACATCTCAGTTTTCAAGACAATTCCTGTTTTTGGTGACCTGTAAATGCAAACAATAGTTTAAATAAAGCAGAATAACTTAATGTACAAAGTTACTTTCAACAATTTTTCTTCCAGGGAGAGTTTCAAGTCACATGCATAAAAAACCCCCAAAACAACCCTTCAGCTCAGGTGAAGAAATAAGCCAAAGCCAAGTTTCTATTTCTTCTTGATTTTGTCTCGCACAGTCTGAAGCCACCATGTTTATGACTGAAGTCCAACTCGAGTCCACACTTCTTATTGGTTAAAGAGGCCAGTTATAAAATGAAAAAATGTCTTTTTTTGGACATATTTAATGATAATCTGTATGGATCTGTTTGCATTTCAGCATCAGCAGCCACATAGCTGTGATGCAGGCTGGTTCATCAGTTTGTTGGAGCCCAGTGACTACTTGTCTCCTTGGAGGGTAAAAATTAAGCTGAGCTGAGAGCCAAGGGAATAATCTGGTTATGTGTAATGAGGGCTCTTATTAGTAGTTAAGCGTTTATCAGGTTGAGTGTGCTGCTGGTGGACTTCCCACATCTCCCTCTCAGGAGGCATGGTGCTTTCGCACCGCTCATCTAGCTTTTTAGTCTGAATTGTAGGCAATTAAAACCCCGGCATGTGAGTGTAGAAAAAAGGTAATGAATATGGAACGCCAACTCAGAGAAGTCTGCGGAGACCGCTCGTCGAGTTCTGAGGGTTCCTTTCTCCAAATCATTGTGAAGCACAAAGACAATTTGACAGCGTTTTTTTTTCTTTTTTTTTTCGCCTGTCCCTCACTTGGTGTGCATGTGACTCCCCAAATGTTGGCCCAGAGGTTTTAAAAATGCAAAAGCCGTTCTTTCCAGGTTGTTGAACTTCCGTGACCTCTGGCAGCGAGGAGAAACTTTTTTGTCGTGGCTTTGGCGCCCTGCCTGACTGACCGCGCCAGCTCTCGCCGCTTCTGAGCAGAACAGAGGAGTGATGGGAAGGGGGCTGAGTGGATGTGTCTAGACAGCCAAGTGGAGAAGGGCAAATATTTAGCCATGCCACTTGGGGAGGGGATCCAGACCTCCTCCCCCCACTAAGGCATGCCTCTTAGCCACAGAATCAGGCCATGTCTCCGTCCCTCTCCCTATGCTGCTTCACACTCTGTATTCAGGAGCACGGATCTCATTTCTTGGATAATATTTCAAGCTGGCCACAGATGGGGAATTAAATTGAAGACCTGGCTTGGTATGGGGTATAAAGGATGGATTTGGGGGCTTCTCAGAGAGATGATATGAAAGGGAAATAGATACTGTAGATTTAGCTGTACTTAGGTTACTTTTAAGAGCCCCTGTAAATGAATGTATGAAATGCTGACTGAGTTGTATGCTTACAGAAATCAGAACAACCATCACAGTCACCACTTATTATCCACTGTGACACATCAGTCACCTCATCTTTACATTAATTCTTATTTCCCTGCTGATAGCTGAATGCAATTTTTCCCATCTCCCTTACAAAACCGCATCAGGGTGATATCTGAAGGCACTATAGGTGTTTACATGCACGCTCTTATATTTTCTGATATTTCCCCAAATGCATTGCCAATCCAAACAAATTCCCATGGATTTTCTCCCCGTGCTGCATTTGAATACGTCTGTAATCAGATGAAAAGCTGTCAGATGACTAACTAACAAGGCTACTCAAATCAGGATAAATATTGACTCAAGCGAATGAGCACATGACAGTTCAGGGTGCCACCACGTTGTCATGCTGACAACAATACACATCCTCCCATCACTGTTCTGGCAGGGTGGTGTCACAGAGGCGAAAGTAAAAGTTGTAAGGAGAGGGAGAGTAGTCTGGCAAGGCTTACGCTCAGTTTGCTCATGCTGAATGTTGGTTGGCGCCGCAGACTGGGGCTGGTGTCGCTTCTGCTGATGGGCTGAGTCAACCCTGCTCTACCGGTAGCCGTCACTCACCCACACATCAGACAGCGCCGTGCAGTCTCACGCCACCTGTGTTCTCACACTGTCTTTATGATGATCTGTCTCCTATTCTTCATCTGGTCCCTGAGCTCGCAGCCAGTAAGGAGAGCTGTTTTTTTTTTTTTTTTTGGTTCTGATGGGAGAGAGCTTCACACACACTCATGCATATTAAAAAGGAAATCCATCCAAAGATTTTTTTTTTCAAACTATAAGCAGCATCGAGCAGTGCTAAAAATAAGTAATCGATTCATCGATAATCTGAGCAGCAAAAAATTTCCTCTTGACAGCTCTGATGAAAGAGTAATCATTAAAGTTATACATCATGTGAAAGTGATGTATATTTTGCGATACACTGTTTCTTAAAAATGAAGATTTTCTTGGCTGGAATTGACTGTTGTCATTGTAAAATTTATATATTTGGGTTTTTGGATTGTTTTCAGCGCATATTTTTTTATAATTTGTGATTATTTTTATGATTTTCTAGGTTGAATGATTCGTTGATTAATCAGAAAAATTCCACTAATATGTCTGCAAGTTTTTAAAGAATAAAAGCAAATGCGACCAATCCTGGTATTATTTGCAAATTCTAACAATACGTTACCAAGTGTGATTTATTAAGAACAAAGCTTTCAAATATTACCAATCACTGCTATTTACCATCTAAAATTATTGTTTTAAATCAACCACTGTTGGAAGCTATGATATGTGTGCACTTATTAGGCAGGGACCCACAAATAGAAAGAACAGCAGATAATTTATTTGGTTTTCCCTAACCTGACCATCACTAATCCATTATAACTCTGAAATAATCATTTTGATTTCATACTTGTACCAAAAAAAGCAATTTTATCTCTGTTTAATCAAACTACTGCAGAAAAGTAAGCTGGAAATCTTTAATTATAGTGTTCCTATCAAAATAAAACTTTCAAACATGTGATTTTTTTCCGTCAATTCTTATTAATTCTTCACCACCGCTGTTAATTTTAGCGGATTGTATTTGGAAATGCTTGCTGCTGTCATAATCCCAACAAACCTCCCGATGGGACTGCATAATGACATTTCTCTTCCTCTTCGTCTTCTGTACTGCACAACTGACGAATTTCCATCATGTCACACAGGCCTAATCTCATAAACACTGCATACATGTCTGTGCATCTGACCCTTCTGAGATAATGAAAGCATTTGTGTCACTTTAATGTAAAGCCTTGTAGGGCTCACCCATCTGTCTACGGTGCTGCTGTTACAGTGTGCGTCATCAGAATCTACAACAGCGAATTATGGCTTATTAGTACCAATACCAGCAGTGACAACATTTATCAAGGAAAACATCTCCCACTCTCCTTAATTGTCCCCCTCAGGGCCCACTGTTATGTGGACCCGTATCGAAGGCCAGGCAGTCATTAAGACATCACACTTGAGCCGAGGAGCAGAGAATTCAGGGGACATGTCCACCCTGATTGGTTAATTTGATGTGAGTGAAATGACATGGCGTCTGGAGCCGATGAGGTATTTATAGTCTTGGTGAGGATATCGAGACACCCACCGTTAGTTTGTGTTCTTTCTGTTTGTGAAATCAAGATAGAGCTCCCCTCAGGGGTGCTGGTGGCATAAGCGAGGCGAGGTGGGATATGAATAGCTGGCAGGGAACAGGGTGCCGGAGGTGGAAAGGGCAGCGAAGTTTATGTGTCAAAGAACAAAAGTGAGTAGCTGATATTCAAGTATATCTGTCAGTCTTTCCTGGCCTTTGAGAGTGAGTGACAAAGGGTGCGGGTCAGCCCCGGCCTGTCTGAGCTTCTCTGTGTCTCCTGAACAATAGGATCTTGTCTGATACTGATACGCTGCCTGTCTGTCACTTTTACTCGCTGATATTTTGTCACTTTCGTCTGCGTGGCCGGTCCTGCGTGAGGCCGACGCATGCACCTTCACATGAATGTCCTGTGTGTGTGTGTATGTGTGTGTGTGTGTGTGTGTCTCTGTCATCAGATTGTGATCTCCAGTCAGGTAGAATTGTCCCAGCTGCTGCCCCTCGTTCATGGCGATACCTCCCTCCTGCCACCTTCCACTTCACGCTGCTGACATCCTCAGGGAGTGACAGATAGAAATCTGAGTCTAAGCTGGGCTCTCAGCAGCTCAGTGTCTGCTCCCAAATGCAGCGATTTTTTTTTTTTTTTTTTAAAAGGGCTTTGCATCTAAACTGTGAGACACTTCCCAGCCCACATCTTTCGTTCTCAGGTTGCCACTACAGCACAGCAAAGCAATTTGTACCCACAGTGCTGTCTCTTTCGCTCTAAAATCAGGAGCTTACATCCCATCATCTTCCTATCACACTGAGGACCGTGCACCTAACTCGTGTTTTTTTTTTTTTTTTTGGCACAATTGTTTGCATGATCCTAACTTCTCTCTTCCTCCAATTAAACGCCTTTGATGTCTATCAGTGGAATGGGTGAGGCTAGGAAAGCATCCTTCTTCTGCTGCCTCTTGGCTACCAAAGGCCAGACTTGTGCTGGCAGAAGATAATCAGCACTTCTCACACAAACAAGATAAAAAAAAAAAGAAAAAAAGTGAGAGGATTTACTCCCATCCTGCCTGTCAGGCAACCCACTGCAGACAGGGGAATTATTTTGGCAGCAACTCTAATGTGGTGACGGTTGTTGTTTCCTAAACTGATTTCCTTAATCCTCCACTTGTTCCACGCTTTGTAAACACGCAGGCTTGATTTTGTAATCTGGGAGGTCCCACTGACGCACAGACACACATGCACGCACACACACCGACAACTTGTCCCTCTAACCCCCTCCTCGTCAGCCGCTGCCCTAATTAGTCTGAATTAAGACGAATGCCTGGGCCTCCCACGATCAATTGGTATCGAGCGGACCTTCGCTCGCCCCTGCCTGGGGGCCTCTCGCGGCCGGCAGATCATTTATATCAATCGCTTTTGTTTTTCTTTCCTTCCCCCTTCCCCATTCTTCCGTCCACCCAAGTGCAAGGTTCGGTCTATTGGTTGGCGGGCAGAATGAACAAAGTGGCAAAATGGTAAAGCCTGACACGTTAACTGCCCCAGTTGTATAGACGTCACAGGGACATATTTCTTCAGAAATACTCGGGGACAGGTGCGCCTGTCACATGAATATATGTGTGATAATATTCATTTAGGTGTGTTTGTGGTTGAGTGAGTTCTCGTTCAGTGCTTTTTATTTCGTCTCCTCTTGCTAACAAGCTCACCCTTTAGAGGCAGGAGTCCTTCTTCGCTGCCCTTTGCTCTTCCTGTTGCCCTTCTCTCTCTTCTCTCTCTTGCTCTGCCTTTATTTCTTGTTATTCTGGTTGAGGAGAGGCTATATATGTTCCATGCTTTATTGATTTGGCCCATTTGGACCAAGATAGCATGCGGTACAAAAAAGAAAAAAAAATTATATCGGTCTCTCACCTCCTAATGTCACCTCCTTTTCTTACCCACCCACATTCTCTTGTCGTCGTCGTGCCTTTTGTGCCTTCTTGATTTCCAGTACGTGGTAATGATTGGACATATAAAATTGGCCAGGGGAGAAGACCAGAGAGAGGCAGGACACTGAGATATCAGGTACTCACCCTACATGCAAAGACTCAGCACTAAAATGCACTAAAACTGCAAGTTAGATAATTAACCCCCACTTATCTTCTTATGATAAAAAGCACTAAAATAATGCTGCTGAACAGTCATAGCCAATGCAGAAACACATTATTGTTAGGATATTCAGTTATTTTTAGTTGGCAGTTTTCAGACAAAATATCTGTAGGGTCAACTAGATTAGAGGTAACGTTTTTATTTAAGGTGGTTTTCCAAAACCATTGTTGACATGTTGCTTTTGTTCTTTCTGTTCTCTAACCTGCCAAAAACTTCTTGTTATTTTCTTTTTTAAAGTCGACTCCTGCAAATGGTAAACACAGCTTTAGTGGAATTCCTGCAGTATTATTTCAGCATTATTCTTAGGTCTCTTCAGAAGCAGCACCTTAGGGAAATTCATTTAAAGGAAAAATTTGAAAAAAAGACAAGGAAAAGGTTCAAAAGCCCACTTTTATTTGTTCCTCTCACCAGGGTTGATGGCAAAGTGGCAAATTGCCGTTTAAAACAGACACAGATCCCTGTGTGTTTGTCATCGGGTCACTTAGAGTGTACTTTGGTGTACTATATGCTACTAGTACATTTGAGTTTAAGTACAGGCCGCTTCTACCCTGGAGGCGACCTCAGGTCAGCAGTCTCTTCATGTTGCATGCTTTGTGTGCTTGCCTGGTTTATTTGTGATGTTGCAGAGACCAGTGATGGCAGCATTGCATGCAAGTTGTGCCAACCCTGGATTGTACACCACAGCACTTTAGACGTCCGTCATTTGGCAACTGGCTCTCTGGTTCGTGGCCTCTATTTTCTGTGTAGCGTCATGCCTTTGGTGTGATCCACTTGGAGCTCTGTCCAGAGGAGTAAGCCTTGGCTAGCCGAAGCTATGCGGCTAAGCTAAGATGAACCCCAGGCTGCCGTTGAAGCTCATGTGCATCAAGTATGTTAGTGCCAGATGAGCTCTCCTTATCTGCTAAAGTGTTCATTTGTGTGTGTGTGAGTGTGTGTGTGTGTGTGTGTGCATGTGGTGTTTGAAGGGGTTGAGTGTTTGTTTTTACATGGGCACTCTTGAGTCCCTCATCTCCCTGACTCATCCCCTGTTGTCCTGGCATAACGAACCTCCATCTCTTTCCTCCATACTTTGTTGTTCTCGCTCTTCCTTTGCCACCTGATATTTAGAAACAAGGGGCTGACAGACTTCAACTCTGGCTTCTCATTTCCTTCAGAGGCTGCTGGAGAGAGCCCTCATCTGTACAAACACAAACACTGCTCTATATTTCTACTTTGAACTCGGGGTCACTGGGGATATAAAATAGAGAAAGAAAAACAGAAAGGGAGGAGGGGAGTTATAGCGTCTTCATGGATTAATGGGAGGAGAAATGGGACTATTAATCCTCCTTTCTCAGTCTGCACTGTGGAGTTTAGGATATGATGGAGACAAAGTGCCATGTAAATATTAACCAGTGTATCCTTTTACCATATTGTCCATTCACCTATATTTTCTGCTTATTATCGGGCCTATAATGAGTCACAGAGGAGTAACACTCTCCTGGTCCTCCTGTGCATGTGTGCATGTGCTTGATTGGGTGGGATGTTTGGCAACCACTTTTGTATTTCTGCCTAATTTGCCATTGTGAATACTATTGAGTTAAGTGGCCTAAGTTTGTTTTGCTCCCCAGCTCCCTGCTGTGCTAGCATTACTACACCACTTGAGCTATAAGCAATCAGAGGGAGAGAGAGAGAGAGAGAGAGACAGAGAGAGATACGAGGATTTAAAGAACCAGGCTCTGCAGTATCATGTTTTTAAGTGAGAAGCACAACAAGTAATGCTGATGAAGAAGAATGTGGTGAAGGGAGACGAATGCCTGGGCCCTGCAGTGTTGTACCAGTCTGAGAGATGGTCCCTGTGAGACCCCCTGCAGTGGAGAGTCAACACTGGCCCGCCTGAACTCCTTCCAAGCTCACTGGCTGCTTGAGCTGTTGCAGATGGCACAGGCAGTATCACTGATGTAGCAGGGTACACATTGTGGAACAGGAGAAAATTCGACTATATTTAAGGATAAATAATCTTAACCCCTGAGGTTTTTTTTTTGGATACTGTGCCATCGAGCTGCTTACCCTTCAGGAGATGAGTACACATGCATCGGTAGACTCTGGTTCTGGTGCTTCATGCTGCCACTTCAGCATTCTTTATGTCAACCAGCACTGTAATGCAACAACACAGTTTAATGAATCACTTTCGACCTCTGTATACACAGATAATGGGGCTAATTATACTGAGTAAATTTTAAAAGTATTTAAGCTTTTTTTTACGTTGCAAACATCACAACTGCTGTCAAAGTTCTGATACAGCGACGGCTATGATTGCAAGAGCTGTCAAGTGTAGTCTGTATTTGACTCCTCCTCATTACTCACTGTCGCAGAGCGCAGGATTTAATTATCAAGTTATTGTAAAAAGCCCATCTGCCCACTCTACTCAGATTGTTACACAACTGTACTGTGAAGAAAGATACCAGAAAAGGACCAAATTATATTTATTTAAATCAGTTTCTCAAACAAAAATTGCGAGTGTTCTTACCATTAAAGTCTCGCGGTAGACAGGTGTGAGTCTGCAAAAACAGCTAAATGATAAGAACTTGTTTATAACATACACAAAGTTTGGAAATTTGATGATGGCATTTAGACAAACATTACACAATTATAATAACATACTTGAAATAACAGGGTGTTCTCTCCCCGTTTCACTGTGATTGCTATATGAGATGATGCAGAGCTAAAAATCTCAAGTGTGGCTACCCACAAAGGCAAACTTGATTACATTCACTGCTGAGGTAATGATATACTGTGGTTTTTCAAACTTCACTGGCCATTATTGACAGAAAAACAAAATATATGTCTTCTAATGTGTTTTTAGTTTGATTAATATAGTTCCTTTTTTTCTGTAGCATCAAAATAAACAGACAACCAGAGATCAGGAGGATTTTTGGTCGCTGTTTTGTCAGCACACCTTCGGCTTATCACCCAAAAACTTGTAATCCAAAGAGATCTCTTGCACCTTTTATTAATGGGCTGAAGCAATTGCATCTCATTGTTTATTAATGTAAAACTTCTACATGTTGCTCTCTACGATATAAGCTCATGCTACATGGACCCAGATGCTACAGTCAACAGTTTGGTTTCAATGCTCCTACCTGAAGTTGTTCCTCCTGAATCTGTTTAGCCACTGAAAGTGCAGCACATCCAGGGAGAGCGACGCAGAAGACAGCCTGTTCCCCCCTGCTTCATGATGTATTCACAACCAGAACATGTTGTTTTGAGATCCACATGGCAGATTCTTGTTAGCCTACATCCTGAATAATCAGTTGTTGGCGGGTCTCCCAGCGGCAGCCTGTGGGGCCACAGAGACATGCCCAGGGAACCTTGGGGGCCCCGGCTGGGGGGGATGATGCTGCTGTTTGACTGCTGCGTCTGTCTATCAGGAGATTTGTGGGGATGCTCGGGGCACGGAGTGGAGACAGTGTCAGGGCGATACCCTTGACGGTGATGTGATTGAGTAGACAGCCACGACCCGCTCCTTTCTTTACCCACCACCCATCTCTTTCCCCCAACATCACCACCCACTCCTCCTTACAAAACAGCTCCCAGAGAGTGAGTGATCACTTAAAACAGCGCTGGTTATTATACCTAAGCACATCCTAGTAATTTATGCATGATTGCCTGGCAATCTGAGGCAATTCATCATCCTCTTTCCTATCTTTCTTTTTTTAATCTGTTGGTGTCTTGTTCCTCTGGACTTTAATCTATAGGGCTATTAAGAATGCCTGTGTAATAATGGCTCAGCTCAGGTGACAGCATGACATTGGCGCCGTCATTGCTGCACAGGTTTGGGATCCTGGAGGACTACGGGCAGTGAAAGACGCCAGATCCCACTTTTATAGCTAAGATGCTGTTAGACCATCCGCTGTTTTATTGATATAAGACCCCCACTCCTGTCAGGCGGATGGGAAGAGCTTTGACTGTGCAGTGAAAACAACTGTGATGTATTGGGATTTTTTAGATGCAGTGAAACCCATGTGTCTGTGTAAAAGTTTATTTTTTCTATTGATGTAAATGTATTTAAATGTATGCTTATACTAGCGTCTGGTGATGGTTCTGCTTTATATATATTCATGCTTGTGAATGGGAATGAGCCCAGACACTTACTTTGTATTGTTAGTGTTACTGAATTGTTGTTAATGTTTTAAGTCACTGTAATTTTTTAAAAAATCAGTTAGGGATTTTATCAACAACAAATGTGATATTTTGAAAATAAAATACAGATATTATATTTATGATACACAAATGATAATACTGTGTAACATTATGTAGACCTTGATAATCTTTTGGAGAAAATCTGCTATAATTTGAACTTGTCTTTATTTTTTTCTTGCATAATTACCGAATAAATGAATAAATGAGCAGTTTAGTTTGAATTCTTTGTCTGTTTGGCGATTATGTTTTGACAGAGCAGGAGGATGCAGAGGATCTTGACAATATGCTGCGGCCTTTTCAGGATTGCCTTGACTTCCACAATTAGAAGCATATTTATATTTATATTTGTATCTATTAACAATGAAGATGTTTGCATCATAAGCTTACAGCAGTTTTTGTTTTAAAGCCTGTTTTTCATTCCTAAGAAAATGGTTCCAATATGTAACATCAGCAGTGAAAACCAGGCCGGTGTTGTCCGTTTTCTGGCCTGAGTTGTACAGTCCAATCTCGTTTGAGTGGGCTTTGGTTGCATGCAGGTTAACAGTCCCTGTGGAGAGCAAAAGAGGCGAAATGCACTGCCGGAAATGCAATCTCAGAAACCCTCAGCTACGTCTGGCGTCACGTGGAAGCTGATGGATTCTGAGACTGGGCGTTTGTCTGATGGACACATGTTTGCTGCTTGTCTACATGCTTCTGTGCATGTGTGTGATTTCATGTTATGCTGGCAAACACCATGAAATATTCAACACGATACAGAGGTGTTAACAGCAGAAGCAGAGGCTGACCCTCCTGTTGTGGAGGTAGCCATCTGTAACTTCAAGGCATGGCTAATGGATGCCGACCTTGCTCCATGTTCTCTATCCGCTCCATTCAGCATCTATCAACCCAGGGATGTATCTTGATTTACCCCCTGTCCCTCTTCCACTTCCTGCTTGTAGAGCGCAGCACCAGAGTACACCATGTAGGCCATTGTAATCTGCCTGGGCTCAGTGAAGGCTAAATTAAGAACTGCAGCAGCAGGAGCAATAGTGAGACAACAGAAGGCAGCAGCTCGGGAGACAATCAGACAGGCAAATGGGCCCCGGATAGTGACCCTGGCTTATCTTTATCATAATCTTTACTTATATAATTGCTCTGCTCTCAAGTTATTTTCTCACAATGGAGGTGGCAATATTATAATATCAGCCAAATGCTGATTATCCTCAGAGCTCTTTAAAAAAATAAAATCATTACTTACTACTTGTCTAATTATTTTGAAATTGTCCTTCAAGTTTGGCGTTCAGTTTAGCACCACCTGTGAGGTTACTGGTCATATTTTTAAGGAAAATTAAAAAGGATTTGACAGTAACTTGTGGATCAGACTCTCATGGATTTATCTATTGACAATTTGCATTTATGACACTTTTTTTTCAGATTAAACAACAGATATAAAGAGAATAAGTGGTGACCTTCGTAGGTGCTGGTAGACAGTTTTTTTTTGTTATTTTGATAGAGCTAGACTAGTTGTTTTCCTTTGTTTCCAGTCTCTATGCTTAGATAAGACAACTGGTTCGTATCTCAAGTCTCATACAATAAGGCTACAGATAATACAATACAACTAAAGTCTCTTCTCATCTTTTGCATATTCCATAAAATATTCATATTTTATAAAAATTTAATAGTATAATGTTACACTTCTTTTATTCTGTGAAAACAGTAACCAGTTTCTCTATGTCTTAATATTTATTGTATTGTTGCTTAATACTGCAGACTAATACTCTTCATTCTTCCTTCTCTCACTTATTCAGCTGTGTACCTCAGTTCTCTTGAGTGTCAGTGTGTTTTCAGGTTAAGTTTTACCTCGCTCCTTTTTGCCGCTTCGAATAAAGTCGAATATCTTGTCAGGGACTTGTGTGCTGACACAGATGGTCGGGGTTATGTTAAGAACACCCAGATGGTATTCAGAAATATATGAGTCATATTTCAGGCGATGTGTTATCGTACAGAGCTGCATCTTTCACTTACCTTGGTTTGACAGTGAGGAAAGCATTGCAGAGTCAAGGGAAACAGGTAACACTTCCTCCCTAAAACTTTTTTCTGGTGTAGTTATTATCCCTGGATTAAAATTGGCTTCCTGTGATTTTTCTTTCAGTGCTGAAACACTTAGAGAAAGCTATCTCATGGGTCTGAAAAAATACCCTGGCAATGAAGTAATCTACCTAAAAGACACCCTGTTGATTTGTTTCTTATTTAATTGTGCGTGTTTATGTGTGTGTGTGTGCGTGCGTGCGTGTAATATCTGGGTATGGCTGTGTGTGCCTGTGTGAGTCCTAATTTGCTTCTGTTTGTCTGAGTCTGGAGCCACGTGGGTGCATTTTTTTTAAACTGCACCTCCCAACATTTCATTGACACTCACAGCAGCAGTCAGTGCATTGATTTCCCATTGGTCGATGCTGGTTGAGTTTACAGAAGGAGGTGCAGAGGTAAAATGTCTACCTTTTTCCTTTTTTTTTTTTTTTCTTCAGCGGTCACACTGTTCTTTACTTCCTCTTTCAAAGAAAGATAGCAAGAAAGAAACCTAAGAAATCTGGAGGAAGGGGACTTTTGCCTTCCGGTATTTTAAAAAGACATTTGGTCCCTTAATGTCTCATTAAAGTTCACCATGCTACCTGACTCTGACCTTTCAATAACACCATACATTTGTAAGTTGTTACTCAAAAATTGTGTCATTCCAGCCATGTCACCAAGCATGCAAAGTAAAGCGAGCAGATCCCCGCCCACCTTAAGCTAACCTCCACCTAATTAGCTTTAGCATTAGCCTCACTGAATTTACACTGTTGGAAAAAGTTTAACTTGTGTCTTTGTTTTCCCCTATTGGAGGACTTTGTTTTTTCATTAAAGTTTTTGTTCTGGTGACTCATCTGGCATTAAAAGTAACTTTCAAGCCCCTCTTGAATGACTAATTTTAAGGAGATTAGTGAAATTGAGTTTGGGTCGGTCGCTGCTTCACCAACAAGCACTCACCATGTCTGTTGCCAAGACAGCAAAAGCCTTTTTTTTTCTGGTCCTTTATCACACTATTGGGAAAAGAAAGATGGGAAGACATACTTCACACATGAAGTTGCTCAAAACTCATCTATAGCAACTCTAAATGTATATGTAAGACAACATCATGAGCGCGTATTTCAGCAGCCTAGCTTTAGCCACAGTCTATGTACTATATCTAAATTTGCTTAACCTTTATAATTCCACTGTATCCATGTTATGACAGCAAATAATTTTAAAAGAAAGCTGGTTGAAATTAAAATTAGATGTAAATCTCACAGAAGAGGCTACTGTGAGCATAGGGGCAATGCCATATATAGACTGTATATAAAGTGAAGCCTGGAGCTAATGCAGGCAGCCACTACAACACTGACACGGCAGCTACTATCAGTACAGCATATGTCTGACACGCACTTGTATTCATGGTGATAAACTGTCAAAGCTGCTGTTCACACAGGATATCAGAAGCCCCACCACAACAACATCCACCTGTAGGCTCTGATACCACCTTCTATGTAAGCCTCTTTTTTTTCTCACATCACCTGTAGGTCTGTGATCATAAATTTTGATTCAAATTTTGATTTTAATTTATCAGGGATGTTTGGATTGTCAGTCATTTGGAGTTAGAAAATAATTTGTGTCACAGCGTGAGATAATAGAGGAAGAAAGAAGGAACTGACAAACACCGAGGCTGAGGGGCAAATCCACATATAGAATGCTTTGTTTTGACAGAGTAACATACAATGTACAGAGTGTGACAGAGTTTTGGGGCTTTTTGCACACAATTAATAGGGAAACATAAATACATTTGGTGCATATCCAGTCCCTTTTTTGTGCAAATGAGCTTAATTGCAAAAAAGAGCCCTATTCACAAACACCAGTACTACCTGCAAATATGGTGAAAATTAATGCATCTTCAGACAGTTGGTGGTAACAAAAGTGCATTAATAAAAGGTGTGACACTTAGACTTCCCAGTGATTATGGCAGCAGTGACTGTAGAAAGAGTCTGTATAGAATTTTGACAGTACAAGTCCTGCAGGTTTCAAAAAGCACTCCGAAAGGAACTTGTTAGAATGTTTGAATAATTTATTGTGCATAAAAGAGATTTTAAATGTTGACAAAAATAGTTCCACAATTCTCATTATATGCAAAAAGCTCCTGAAAAATTAAAGGTTTATGGTAAAACAATAAAGTGATATACACTGACATTGAACCACAGTCTGAACCAGTCTGAAACTGTAAAACTGAATTTACTAATAGCTTTAAATTAGGTTAGGTTAGGTTAGGTTAGGTTAGGTTAGGTTAGGTGAATTTATTTGTACCTGTAAGTAGATTTGTTTTGCAGCATAACAGAGAGAGCATCCATGTTGATTTACAACATTAAACAAGGAAACAACACTGACAGAGGACACATGCATAACAGACAGGACAAACACCAGGCAATCAAATATAGCTTAAAAGGCAGATAAATAGTTACATAAATTAATATAAATAAATATAAAAAAAATTGTGTGCAACCCATGCCAGGCTTTATTTAAATGAATGATAGCAGTTGGCACAAGGCTGTTCCTGTAACGCTTCGTCCTACACCTGGGTACTTCAAACCTTCGCCCAGACGGTAGGAGCTGAAATTCCTCAGAAAGAGGTTGGGAGTTGTCACTTGTAATGTGATTGGCTATCCGCTGCAGCTATTTAGTAAATTGTACTCAGTTGCAAAACTTTATGGATATTTTTGCACAGTAATATCATTAGTGCAATATTTTTGTGTATCAGACATTGAGATGGGGCCAA
>JAQMCX010000021.1:5929430-5985057 GCA_029814765.1 Acanthurus leucopareius
AAAACTTTATGGATATTTTTGCACAGTAATATCATTAGTGCAATATTTTTGTGTATCAGACATTGAGATGGGGCCAAAACTGGTCACACCTGATGGGAAATTAATGGTTCTTTGAGCAGCTTCAGTTCATTCTTTGTGAATTCCCCCTCTGAGCGTTGAGGGATCTGTTCATCAAACATACCTCTTATTAATTTATCACTCTGTATTATTTTCATGAAAAAATCAATACCCATGATTGTGACTACAAGACAGCCTATACGAATGAAAGACCATTTTTATATGGACTCTCAAATGACCTGAAAATGCAGAAGTCCAGGGGGCAGTGCTGTTGTTTAGCTCGGTTGGGATTTGGCTTCCTTGCTGGTGTTGCTGCCCTAAAACCATGGCTGCTCCTCAGAGGCCATCGCTGTACACTCCATCATCTTCTCACATGGAACACCAAGCCTGCTGGACATACATGCCTGTTCGATAGTCCCATGACAACTCAGTGTGACATTTTTCTTTCATCTGTGTCTTGCTGTTTTTTCTCGTCTGTGGTCTTTCATCAAACTTTCTCTTTCTCTCTCTCTCTCTCTCTCTCTCTCTCTCTTCTCCCCAGAGGTCTCTGTCAACACTTGAGGGCCTCCCACTTGTTTAAAACAATGAGAAAGGGAGGATAGCAGAGGACGTTTGGTGGGTTGCAGAGAAATTATGCAGTGTTTTTTATTTACCACTTTTTTTTTTATCCCCTTTCACCTCAAACTACAGCTGACATGATCTTTGAGGTCGCATGAGCAGTTTTGGTCTTGGAGACGGTCTGGCGGTTGTAGGTGTGTTTGTGACAAACTGACAAGTGTTTGTGACAAAGTGACAAACTCAGAGGCTCTGTGTCACAGCCTGTCGGATCACATACATCCGTTCTTTCTAACAATCTCTTGATGCCTGCTTTCCTCCACGGACAGAGCCAGCACAGAGGGCCAGCAGACAGCTGTGTCCGGAGCTTAGATAGAAGACAGATAGTACAGAGGAGGGAAAGGAGACATGCAGACTCTAATCACAGAGATGGAAGGATGATGTAAATCATGGCGTCTAGTGGCCTGGTGGAGGAAGGAGGGATGAATACGGCCAGAATTGAAGGATCTTCGGTGTCAGAGCTGGAGCCACCCTGTGTCTCCTCAGTCTCTTGGAGGAATCATTCTCTCTTGGTTGTAAATGCACTCAGTCTTCATGTGTCATTCATCATCCAACTTTATCCTCCCATCTCCCCCCTCCTGTTTGACCCCTTCTCATCTTAATCATTTCCAGAAGTTGGACTACAAAGTGGCAGACTTTTTGTGTGCAGGGTGAGTCAGTGCTTCAGTTTTTCAGTGAGGAATTCACAAACTCTTAGTTAAAGTCATAACATGTGCTTTCCACCTTAACAAAGGTCCACAGTAATGTTAGCTGCTCAGTGAAGCTGTGCTAAGGGGCCTTACTGCTTTGATCAGAATGTTAACTTCTGCATTAAAAACTAACTAAGTAACTCACTCTCAGAAACAATGCTAACATACTGATGTTTGCAGGTTTGTTTGCCATCCTCATCATATTTTTCTGTTTTTAGCTCGGCATAGCAGCACGTTCCCACCTGCTAATAGCACTGAAAAGGGGGTGATGGCCAATTCTCGTGCAGGTAATTGAACAAATTAATATTTGGATTTGATGGTGATATTAGGTGAAAAGTCACAGAGTCACTAATGAGATAACAGGTACTCCTGTGGGGGACTTGAACGTGTGGTACATTTTTCATAGCAATCAATAGCTGTTGAGGCATTTAACTCAAAACCACATGGTGGCCCCAGGGTTAAAAACAGGGTTAAAATCAGGTTAACAAAGCAGTAAGGATTCATGCTCTGGGGAGCCACACACCACCTGACAGACCAACAAAAATTGTCATCCACAAGGCCATTTCTCAAGCATGGCTCAAATTTCTAGTAAGTAAATACAATGTTGGATTTCTGGTGCCCACTTCATGAATGTTTTACTGTTAACACCTTTAGTGCATGGGGAATTGATTATTTTGCATTAACAGGAGCAGCTTCAGTTTTTTTTAAACGCACAGAATCTAGATGATGACATTACCAGATGTGGCCCCAGACAAAACAAAAGCAGAATTGAGAAAATGGAGAAAGAAATCCTAGAACTAGATGCACATATTATTGATATGACTGCTATGAAAATCAACCTCCAAAACCCCTCAGCAATGCACCAGAAGTGTAGCAAAAATACAACAAAACCCCCTTCAAATCATACAACAAGATGGCAACTGCGTTCAGCGGATGCGTCATCGTGCTACGTGTTTGTAACAGACAACGTAATCCCATGTCTTTGCTCCTCAGTCTCTTGGAGGCAGGAAAATAAAAAGGGAATTTGATTTCAGACAGGTGTTTTACTCCAGAACCTCCGAGGGGCCTCTCCTGACAGTACTATTTCAAAACCGTCTGTATAAAGTGAGGTGGGGCTGTCACCAGCAAGTCCCAAATGAGCGCGTCTGAGAGCTTCAAACTTTTAAGTATTTATTTATTCATCCATATCTGTTTGTTTGCATATTTCATAGTCTGCTTCCTTACTCTGGGGCTGTGGGAAACTTTCATAATCAGTGAGTATTGTATTAAGTAATTTCTCAGAAGGGGTTGGTTTAATTCTCAATTTGTTACCTGTTTCCCCTCTTGAGTTCATTGGAGATGCATTAATTTTTGTCATTTGTTGTTAAACTCCCAGTAAGAAGGTCTCAGGTTTTAAACCCCCCTCATGGCTGTTTGATGTTGAAGATATTCTTGTTTCTGGGAATTTATTGCTGCACCATCTTTCAGCCAGAGAGCGCACACTTAAAACGTCTCCTAAAAATTTAGTCTTCTTCTCTGTTTTTTACGATTACACTTTGATTTGTTGGTTTAAATGATAGGCCTTTGGTGCCAGACAGCCTCATTTTCACTTGCTCTGACTAACTGTGTGTTGTAATTAATCATCAACACCGTACTTATGAAATTATTAATGTCTTAATCATACGCAGTTAATTCTTACATCGGAGACAGGATGTCATGCTGATTTCTCCTGTATGCAGTGAGTGATTTCTGTCTGCAATATATTGACTGTCTTGATCATATTTCTGCAAGATTTCAATATATTTTTTTTCCTTCCTCAAAAATTATTATATTCCCAACACACACACTGTAGATCATTCTCTTTTAGACTGTTTTTTTGAAATTCAGTTAATTCTCCACACACAAATTTTACTTCAGTCAACAGATTAGTCTCCCCCCCTCCCATTTCACTACTCTCCTCTCATTTTCTGATTTTTACATTTTTTTCCCTCACTCCGTCTTCCTTTTTCATTTTCACGCATCAAAAGAGCTTGATGGTTTGACAGGACGGGCCCTAGAAACTTGCCGCCTCCCTCCAGACCCTCCAAAGTCTCTGCTCCCTCATTGAACTGTTATCTGCCCCATTTCTGGGCCTTTCCATGGCAACTAGGAGCCAGCAAGTGTGTGTGCAAAGAAGAGCGAGGTCTCCAGTGGAAGCAGCATCATGTCTAAGACAGCTGTCTGCTAAAAAGACAACGGATTGAGCAAAAAAAAAAAAAAAAAAACACAGAGGAAAAGGAAAGTTTGGGAAAGTTGTTTTCCCTCCTTTACCATAAAAAAAACCCCAACTTAAATTGATGCAATTCACTGTACGATGATTTCACAGCTGCATTCAGTCAAACCCCTTGGCCTTTGACGGTCCTTGAGCCATGGATCTCTGCCCTGCTTTTTTTTTAAAAAAGCCCACGAATTGAAGAATTTCGCAGCTGTTTAATGACATTGCCGCGCTGACGAACACATAGCAATAGTGTTCTCTCCTTGATCGGTTCCTAAGCAACCTGTTCACTTGACGCAAGCTGCGACTACTGACTGACAGTCCTCAAAGTTTCATCCATGGGACCCCCTCAGTGGAAGTAACCCACATTTCACTCTATTTTAAGCTTAATGTCAGATTCAAGGCCTTACCAAAACATATGGGCCTCTCCACTCAACATGTATCAAATGGAGCCCGGTTCCCTGGAAAGCCAACATGTGCACTCGATTCTTTCTTGCACGAGAGCCTCTCTTCACAATCCTTAGCCTCTCTCCTCTCCAGGTTCTTCGCTTGGATGTGGAGCGACAAGGCGACTTTAAAGTCGGGTTATGCCCGCGTCTTCCCTAGGATTACACCAGAATCCCAATGGTTTTAAACAGTCACACTCTGCCACTCAAAGCTAGACATTTTTCGTTTGGAGCGTTTATTAAAGGAGCTTGGGAGTCTGTGGTGACAAGTGAAGCGTTTTGTAGAAACGGAATGAGGAATAGAGGAGAGCAGGATTCAACAACTGCAGTTTTCCTTTTTAAAAGTTTCAGTCTGAAGACTTTCACAGCCCATGTTGCTCTGTTTAGAAATACAGTCACAAATACAGTCCAGGGACACTGACCCTGAGGACTGTGGAGGAACAGTCAGAAGCAATCTGTGAGTAGCGATAGCCTCGTCTTTATAGGAATGTTTTCCCATTAAGATTACTGTTTGGGTTGGAGGAGATGGGCCTCCCCATCTTTAGTGCTTATAAAAGGTTGATGCGAGTGCTTGGTTTTTTTTCCTGCCAACATCCAGCATAATCCGAAGGGAGAAGAGGGCAGATCATGGATGAGTAAAGAGAAGAAGTTTCACATGCAAATGGGAAAAAGGGTATGACATAAGCGTATATATACAGAGGAAGATCTTTTGTGTTTTTCTGTCCATATTTTATTTATCAATGCTAAGAAATGGTGTTGTAAATTCATGACAGGTATTTTGCCTATTTGGAGTGTGAATACAATTCTATTTTAGCAGCTCCTTTTCTGTTCACATGAACCTTTTAATTCATTAGATACATCCAGCAGTTACATTTGGGGATAAAAGTTAAAGTGAAAATAAAAGTGCTAAAATCTGCAGTTTCTAAAATGGCCACTGAAAGAAAACTCAAACAGGTTAATTCCAAAAGCAAGTCAAGCCCCATATTTAAATATTAAACTTTATAGAGGAAACAAAAATGTTCACAGTTATTAAGACTTTATGACAAAAAATGCACACAAAAAAGCGATTGTTACAATAACCTCGGTTACATGTTGGAAATATGTGTCTTATAAGAACATTAGACCAATCAGGAAATTCTCTTATATCATTTTATTTTTTCAATCTTTATTTATATGTTATATAGAAATTTAGAAACTGATATCTGACTTGCCATGTAAATTGTTTCAATCCATAAAGAGAAAACAATAGCCATTCTTTTCCATATTCACTAATCTTTACCCTTAAGTTATTAAATACTTTCAACAACAGACTTACAGTAAAACCCTGTGAGACTCGAGGCATTTATCACCTTGCAAGAAAGAGCCAACAAAGATGGAGGTTTCACAGCAACATCTCTTCTCTCGGTTCAAGGTTTCCTCGGTGTAATCCAACTTGTCCATCTCGTGAAAACAAAGAAACTGTCTCCTCTGTCAGCTTCACTGTGTTTATCTATTCTCTCTGTCACTCCCTGCTCATCGGCGAAATGGTTGGTGAGAGTATGGATCCAGTTCATGACAATCCATCATTTATGACAAGTACACACAGTAATCTATTTTAAACAGCAGGAAATGATGCTGATGATGCATGACAGAGGAGCGTATACAGTACACTCACTTATGGGCGTGCATATTGATAATCAATTTTCTTCATTTTAACCACTGCAGGAAAATTAATCTTTTCAGGAGTCACTCTGTGTTGCAATGTATGAATTTAGTGAATAATAGGCCGTATTGACACCTCTCATTGTTTTGAATACTAGATAACCGGCAAAGGCTAAATTGAAACATGATGGTGGAAACGATTCGAACAAAAGTCCATTTAGCCAACATCCATTTTAATGGTCAGAGCACGATAGACTGCACATAGCAGTGAAATAAGTGATGAAGCCAACAATCCCAAAGTCTTATTGTATATTGATCTGTCAAAGCTGGACAGGAGTTTTAGTTAAACAGACAGAAAGAGCAAATTCTCATTTTCAAGTTGAGCCTTGCAGGGTTGAGCTACAGAATCACAGTCTGATGAAACAAATGTGTGTTGTTACGTCCTGCATGCGCCGCTGCATATTAGAGGCTTTAAAGGTAAAAAACAAAACAAAAGAAAAGAAACATGGAGCTGAGGGAGGCAGGAAAAAACTTTCTAAATTTAAGGTTGAAAATTTTATGGAGGTTTCGGGAAGAAAGCTAGTTAGCAGTTAGCTGTTAGCAGCGGTTTGTTTATTTCATGGCGCTAAAACACATCTTATCCTGCACCGTTGAATACTTAACAGCAGTTTAATCTAACATAACAAAAAGTTGACAGTAATCAGATTACTTTGAAGGTAAATGTACTTTAAGTTTGAATCTACAGACACTTTACATCAGCACACATTTTAACAAACATTTGAGATGAAAGTAATCAGATGCAAGTGGGGTAGTGGCTTTATAGTGCTGTAAACTGAGTCTGTTCAGAAGAAAATAACAAATTTGGATTACTTTATTTTTCATACTTTTTTACATAAATGTATAACTTTTATGTTAGGGTCTTTTCTTGTAAACATACCACTTTGTTGTCTTTAATTTTTTGTAATAAAAAATGCATAAAATAGCCCTAAAACACCATTGTTTGCATGTGTACATATGTGACGGTTACAGGAAGGACACTTTGAGTGCTGTCATCACATTGATAACCTTCTGTGCTGCTTTGCTGCTGCAGTTTCATTCAGGGATCGATCATACAAGTGGCAATATTTTCTTCTTTTCAGCCTTCCTCGGTTTTCTCATTGTTTGATTTTATGCTTGGGTTGTTAAAAGAAGTGGCAAATATTACCATGGCAACATGGCAACTTTCCAACCACACTAAGCAACAGTCTTTGGTGTTGCCCACGACATTTCAAAAATTCTGGATGTGTGTGTCGTGCAACACTTTTTCAGATGAAAATATGTCATATATGTCGAGAAGAGACTGTTAAAAATCTTTATATCTACTGTATTTTTAATTTACACAGTATTATCCCTCAGATTTAGGTCTTCGTCTACAGAGATGCCATTCCTTATCCCGATTTTGTCCCTTTTCCCTCCAAGTACCCCATCCTTACTCTCTTATCCGTGTGCTCTCAGTGGCAGTGAGCCCGTGAATTCCAGACCATTCTTTGGAGATATCTGTAGGCTTTCTTCTTGCTCCCAGCCCCTGTTGCAACAATTTCAATCTGCCTGCTGGTTTGAAGGGGCTGCCAGGTGCTTCTGGCTCAACCATATGTCCTCTGACACTCTGTCTTGGGGATGGGGGGAGCGGGAGGCGGAGGAGGAGGGGGTTAAAGATGAGGCTATCTGGAGCTACCTCTGAAAACTACTCTCCCTGAAACTCAGTTGGCTGACATGTGGCAAGAACACAACCCTCCAAAACTAAACCCCGTTCCCAATTCTCTCTTTACGCCAGCCCAGAGCGAGGTTTAGATATAGGGATGGCAGCGAGTTCTTCAGTGAGTCCCCATGGGGTCGGAAAAAGAGATCGTGTTCGAGCGAGCCAGTTGGCTTGGTGTGGCGCAGTGACCGCATCGCCATCTTCGGCTCAGAGACTGTCAGTCAGTCACAGTCTGCTGGTCCGCAGCTCCAGTGGTCAGGCAGGAGTTCATTCTTCTCTGGTGTCTTTGTCTGAACGTTCCTCCGACTGCCAGACACTTCTCTCAACTTTGAAACCTCAGTCTGTGCCTCTTTCTCTGTTTCCGATCCAGGTCTGTGATTTCGTGCTGAACCGGTCACACCATCCAGCTGCTCCCGCTGCCTCCAGGTAAGGCCTGTAAGCCCGCTGATAGTTATGCTTGCAACAAAGGCACAGCTCGAATGCACACACGTACTGTACACACATCAGAGTTTGAAACCACATCACAGCAGAGCAGGAGCGTAAACAACGGCTAAATTTCCCCTTTGATTCCCATTCTGAAACTCTCCAGTGCGAAAAAAAAAAAAAAAAGCACTGGAGTTTAACAGAACAAACATCAGCCACAACAGGGATCCTTATGCCGCGGGGCTGACTGTCCCTTATTAAGTATCTGCTGTGCCCTTTGTCGTGTCGCAGCAGCAGACACACATTTTCCCAGGGGTCCAAGCGGCCCAGCGGTGTCCTGAAGTTACCAGGACTCGGGGATGTATTGTGACAGACTTAAAATGTGAGGATGAGGAGCCCTCATCACCTATCACCTCTGTGAGATGAAAGGCCCCGAAAGCAGCCAGCCACCCTGCTGGACACAGCTCAGATTTTATAAGAAGTGTTTGACAGGAGTGGCAGGTACTTGACCTTCTTTCTGGCTTTTTTTCTCTCTTTCTTTCTTGCTTTCTTTCTTTCTCTCTCACTCTCTTTTTCTCTTTTTTTTTTCACTGCTTATCCACAAGCTGACCACTTGCGCCCCCGCCTCTGGGCGTGTTTACAGGGAGCGAACAGTAGCCACGCACTTCAAAATGCAACTGCCTGCTTTTATTGTTTGTTTATCCCTTCTATTTTCAAAAAAAAAACAAAAAGAAACACAGCGGCAGAATCCTTGTTATTGTGTTGATCTCGCTGGTGAGCAGTCTTGCATTTTGTGCTTCATTATTGCCGAGGTTAAATTCCCAGGTCTCAGGAGGATTTGTGGGTGAATTGATGTCAAAGGTCAGGGAGAGGAGGCATGGGATTGCTGCTTCAAAGCAAAGGCAGTAAGACTCGGATCAAATAACATGCATCTCCTTTCTGATGTGGAGATGCATGAAGATAATGACATCACAGCAACATCCACTGGCTAAATTAAAGGAGACTTATAGTGGCAAACATGGTGGGGTGCTTACTGTATTCTTAGCCTCGATCTGCATGTCTGGGTGGAGAAGACAGTTGAATTTTTAACAGCCTCAATGCACATTTCCATTCCACCGGCAGACAGTGTCCCATGTATTCATCCCTCCTAACAATGGCGAAATGTCAGCATACTTTCAGGGTGCTCTAAATTAAACATTCATCCCCTCTGAGTGTACAGCTATAGAGCTGTTCTTGCCATCCCCTCCCACACTATTTTTCTATTTTCACATAGAAGGCTTTGGCCAAATAAGGAACAAGACACTTTTTCTCACTTTGGACCAGATGGTAAGGAAGTAGAGTAAGGGGTATTTAAAACAATTTTTTTAGTTTACAGATACGCAGAATGACAATTGTTTGGCTTACTCTCATGGTCACATCTCAAATATCTCAGGCCTTAATATGTGCACTGGCCAAGAAAGTTAAATGCAAGACTTAAGATGGGGAGGGGGATATTTTATTAATGGAAACTATTAATATTCCATCGCAGTGGGACGATGGTGTTTCTTTTTGCAGAAGCATAATGAATAACTGAGCGCCTCCACGGTACCCGATTCCTCAGCATGAATATTCAGGCGCTGGTGGTGTATCATGGGAGTGTTGAGAGCCTCTTCCCTACCCTGTAGTGGATCACACCAGAGCATTTTGCCTCACCTCTCTATTACACTCTATTCCCTTCCATGCACACAAAAGGTAGCGACTGAGGCCAGCAGCATCTGGGGAATGGTGCCTATAGATCTGATGCTTGGCTCTCAATAACGGTCCTCCACAGAGGCTGGATTGATTGATTACACTACTGTGGCTTTGTGTGGGTTTTTTAATTGATTGATTAATTGTGGGCCTGGGCTGAGATGTGATTGATTATGAGTAGTCAGCAGTGGGCTGGAGTCGGGCTGTCAAAGCCAACAGGGTGAGAGGTGAGCTCTTGTGGCTCCTGTAATATGCTTGTTCTTTTATCCATGAATGCTACTTTCATCTCCGATGCCCCGGCGCTGCCACACTTTGTCCTTGCCCCGGTCACCTCTCCGGTGACTCGGCTCCTTCGCTCCCTGGTTTTAAGTTAGTATGTGTCTGTGTTCACATGTCTTCACATGTGGTGTTGCCTGGAGCTCTGTATGTCCTGTTCTTGCCAAGAAAGTGTTCAATAAAGTCAGGCCTGTGGCATTCAGCAGACACAACAAATAGTTCTTTACAAAACATAAAGACTTTTCTCTCACGGAGCCCACGCAAGCAAATAGAAAGAGTTTAAACATAAAGAAAGGAGGAACGAAGGAATGGGAAGAATGCAGAGTACAGTTGACAGAAGAAGAAGGAAAAAAAGAAAGAATGGCTGTATTCTTGAAACCCCACTCAGACATGACGGCGTGTAAAAAAGGAAGAAAAAAGTTAAAGAAAAAACAGAATCAATTTTATATAACATGGACCTGGAAGTGCAAGGGACAAACAAACATTTCAACAGCAAACATGTCATTGTCAACAAATGATAAACTATCCCAGTGGGCCAATAAATAACAAAAATCTTTGCTTCATTCGACTTGTAATTCTAGCAGGCTGAGATTGGGAGCTGCCGGGGTGACGACCACACGAGGCTCAGATGCATCAAGTTTCAAGTTTCATTAAAATCTGATCAGTGTTGTTTCAGGACTCGGGACGGATGGATGAATCGACAGTGAAACAAACTGGGAACCAATGAATGAACAAACAAAAGAACGAATGCACCAGCAAAAAACAAAGGAGCAAAGAATTGAATGTGGGAATAAATGAATTAATGAATGGATCACAAATCCAAGCATGGGGATGGGAAGTGTGTGTGTGTGTATGTGTGTGTGTGAGTATCAGTCACAATCTTTTATTCTGAAATCTCCCTAGACAAATGCTCTATTCAGAATAAAGGTTCGTCCTCCGCCTTTGGTTGCTTAAAGGGCGGGATGAGCATCTTGACAAAAAACGACTTTGTCTAATCACTCATCAAATTGGGGATAAAACAGGAAGACGCACTTGTTGTGCTCTGTCTGCTGAACACGTCCCTCAGGGAAATGTCAGAAGCAGTTGGGAAGAAACAAATGTTGTGTTATGCTAATAAATATCCTAAATCTGCTGTAGGTGAGCTCGAGATTAAAGAACAAACTGGAACACAAACACCGAATGCGCGCTCATGCTGTGAAAGACATATGTTTTACTTATCAGACTCAGGGCTCAGGGACTCCTCAGGCGCTCAAGTTTAAATTAAATGTCTGGCTCTTACTTTGCTCATCTTCGTCTACTTGTGAGGCTTCTGGTATTAACTGTACTGTTAAAGCTGAATAACTAGACTCTGAGGCGACTGACTGCTCTGCTGTATACCTGCGCTTAACTGATTCATCAAAATAAGTGATATCGATATGAAAGCTCAGGAGCGTGCATTCAAAACTGACAACGGTGCACATGAAGTGATGTCGAGCGTCCTTGAACAGAGACGAACTGATTCTTAAAAGGCAAAATACAGCGAAGAGTCACTTGTGATTTTCTTCGATGTGGGCTGAAATCCTGCAGCCTCAACTCAGCAGAGATTTACAGGCGTCCCCTCGGCATGTGCCAGCGCTGTCTGATTTCCCTTCTCTGGACGGTCCAGAGAGAGATGTGGGTCAGTGGGTCACACATCAAAGCCATACATCCAGCAAACACTCCCAAATGTGGTGGATGGTATTACGAAAGTGGCACCATAATATATTATAGCCCTATATTCTGTAACGTAATTTAGTTATTTAGTAATTTCGTGATTTTCAACTCACTGTTTCGCTGTCCAAAGGCAACTCTTTTGTTTAGGTTCGCTCGCACAAACCTCAAAGCGTCCTTTTCAGCAAAAAGAGTCAAAATATTCTCTGTGTGCTACCTGCTCATCATCAACACAGTTAGCTGCTAACTGGTGAATATAGTTAAGCATTTATCAAGCATTTATTTCACTCAGTTATTGGCAGCAATGTTTGTTCTTAACATATTCATCATCTCAATAATTCTGGCTCCCAAAAAACAAGATGTTATCAGCCACAGAGCTATGAAATAATTATGAAATAACCAAAACTGCTCCAACTTGGCCCAAAACAGTGTTCTCATGGAGGTTCCCATCATTTATTTTAAGAAACTGAACAGAAAATGAGTTTTTTAGTTCCTTTCAATGAACCAGGATCTCAGAGCTAGCACGTTTCATATACATTGGTAGAAATTATGGCCTGGTCCGATGCCTGGTGGCGGCACTGACCCACTGTCAGACCTCTGTCTTGGATGCAATTTGGACACTGTCGCTGAAGTTTCACAGACAGCTTGTGGTTTCGCTCGGACACCGCAGACACGAAAGGTCCTGTCATGTCCTACAATTCAAATCAACACCATCAGTATATAGCCTCAGGTCTGAGCTCTGAAGGATACACTGCTTAAATTAAATCAGCGCCTGACACTGATGATAATAATCTCTCTCTCATTCCCCCAGTCAGCGCTCGCCCTTCCGTCTGTGGCTAATAAACAACATATAGCTTGTTTTAGATCTTGGCAATGTTTCATACGTTCTAGCTCGAGGTCAAACTATTTTTTTATTTCATCAAAAATGTGTCTCTAATTTTACAGCTCGAGCAGCATCAGCATTTTCTCGCATCAATAGTTTCTCTCAGTTCTTGTCACTTTACTGCTTACACTCTAAGAAAATAAATACACAACTTTTTTGAGTCAGGTTGCCATTCGTCACATAAAAGTGTTCATTACTGGCTTTTTTTTTTCCCTGAGTTTTTGAGATGTCTTACCGCGGTTATCATCAAGAACAATTGCCATTCATCAGATACACTGGAGACAAATTTGAAATGCAGAGCTTGTTTAATGAATGCCTCATTAGTTTGCCATTGGCAGCTGAGAATTAATCGATCAGGTTCTATTTTTTAAAGGATAACCTTCTAGAAAATTAAAACTATTTTTTATGGCTGAGTGCTGAGGATTAATTGAGATGTCTCACAGCCTGAGGAAAGAAGAGGAAGCCCAGTAGTTTACTGGTTCAGCAGCAGATACTTCTGCATTGCCACAGAGCAACAGAACAATTAGCTCATATTAATGTTGGCTTTGCAGCTGAGCGATATTTTGTTAGGGGGCCATTATTATGAGGACATAACATGTTGATAGCAATGGCTTTAACTCAGCAAAATTACAAATAAATCTCTTTGCTGTAAAGTTACTTGTAACCTGTAATAATGAACAATAACATTACTAAAGCAAAGTTTCACTATTGTTGTACTGCAGAGTCGGAATGCAGATGCAGAATTTGGTAAAAAGTAACGTGATCTTCCATATTACAAAAATAAATGCATGACGTCTACACTGTGCATCCTGCAAACACGTGTTCAAAAAAGAAAAATGGTATCAAAATATGTCACCTCTTTCACTGACATGCTTCTGAAACAAATGTCATCAGTGTCTGTATGACAGCAGGGGGTGAAGCTCCTACTGCTTTTGCCCAAAGGGGCCACCAAAAACTACTAAAAGTGAAAGTTCCTTGTGGCTACTTTAACTTGATATTACAGTCATAGCGTAAGTAAAAGTAAAGAATATGCATTTAAGTATATTAGCCTATGTGTTTTGAGATAATGTTTAATCTATGCAAAGTACAAAGCAGTAACTATATCTGTCAAAACACACACACACACACACACACACACACACACACACACACACACACACACACACACACACACACACACACACACACATATATGTATATATATGAGTAACAAGTTGATTCATTTCGTTATAGTTGTGGTGTGGACTCAGACATTCACCGGAGTTCATAACAAAATTTTAAACTATCTTTTAATAGTTACAGTTCTTGGTGTGAACAGCCCTTTAATTTACTTACCTTTGTTCAGAAGTTGTCTACAAGAACAACTTACATGAAGTGTGAGAGGGGCCTCTGTTGTTTTCAGGTGTTGGTTCGTCCCGTGGAGCAGGAGGGGCATCAGGCTTTGACTTTTGACAGCCTGAAGGTTCCCTGTGGGGCCCCAGCAGCAGAAGGAGTAACAGAGTGAATGCTACTAACCCTCCTTGCTTCCATTAGAGACAGAAACTAGAGGATTACTGCCAGGGGCAAGGCTAATGACTGTCATGGCCACAGAAAGCCGATTTGCTGAAACCGTGGCAGGGAGGCGTGAAGCCCAAATCTCCCACTAAGATACAGTGTGAGGGGCCTTAATAAAGGAGACACTCTGCTCTATCGCCTGCCTTCTTCGGTGAAAAAGTTGTTAAAAAGCACAAAGAAGAATATGTTATGTATGCATCTCTCATGTTCTTTTACCAGCCCTGTTCAGCCAAAGAGGAACCACAAACAACAAAAACAGATACATTTATAAGTTTATTGAGAGTTAAAATGAACCTGAAATTAAACTTTTGTGCAGCCTCATGCCCTTTTAAGAATATTTAAAATAAGAAATAGTCTCATCATCATCACTAAAGGTGATAGTGTTGTGAGAAAGTAGGAGGGTACAGACAATGAATTGCCTTCTTTGTTGTAACCACAATAAAGTTGGGAGAGGAATTTCACAGTCGTAGGAGCGTCTGTGGTTTCCAGGATGCAGACACCACAGACGAAATTGCATAATTTTATAATAGAAAAAGGATATAAAATGCAAAATATTGCAAAAATGCCAGTTTGTGGCTGCAGTTTCAGGGTTTTTCCCACCTTCACAAGGATTTTTTGTACAACAGCAAAGCGAATTGAACAGACAATCCAAGTTTGTTGAAGACTCTGTGTCTGTGTTGTTGGAAAGAATGAAAAAACCTGCATCTGTTTATAGTGGAGAATTACAAACAAGTGGGAGTTTTGCTCTGCAGTCGATCCAAAACCAGTGTAATGTTGTTTTACATCAAATTATTGATTATAATTGAATTTTTTTACATGCTTTTATTGGATTGTTGAATTTTCATTTATCCACCACATGGTTTAGACACCCTTTTTTTGTTGACAAAATATGTGTAAACCACAAAACACAGAATACAGAAAACTTACAAATGTGCATGTACAGAAAATTATAGGGACCTATAGATGTGATTAATTATTAATGCTGTTTTAGACTCCACGCGGAAACTTGAAAAAAAAATCATGTTTCCAGTACAAATAAAAGCATTTTCCTGAACTAGGACGCAATCCTTGAAAATAAAGGACATGTGATATGAAGTGTGCGAGGTTACACATGAAAAGGCTTTTTTGCGGCATGTTGAGGAGCATTACTCGCTTTGAAACACAGCGGTAAAATGCATATGAGAGTCGTCCCCACTGCGAGGAACCCTTTATATTCCACAACACCATCGAGAGACACTTCAACTCGCTGACATTTAAGAATATCTGATCTGAGGAGCTTCTTATCGTTTACTCCTGTCTCTCTTATTCCCTCCATTCTCTCTTTATCTGCTTCTCTTCCACCCTCGCAGTTGTCCTCCCCTGCTCCCTTTCCTGTCTAAATAACATGCACATACAAACTCACATGCCTGGGCATTGATTTGGCTAGTTCAGAGTGTACAGGGGCAAGAGAGAGCACTCATGGAGAAGTTTGTACAATTGATCTCTGGAGGCTTTGGGATGCAGGACTCCTCTCTTTCCCACTCTGTCTGTGTCTTGTAACCTCTCACGCTCACTCTCCTTGTTTCTCTTATTCCGCTCCTTTGTTTCCTCTGGCTGAATATGCATTTTCTGGATTAGAGTGAAAGCAAAGAGGGAAAGGAAATGGGAGGACAGTGCTGCTTTGAATCTGCGGCTATGGGATCTCAACTGTGGAGGGAAAAAAAAAAACTCTTTTATCCTTGGTTGACTTGGCAGTAGGACTTAGGATGTCAGACAATGTGTGTCAGCTTGCAGATTAGTGCTTTTTTCCAGAGGCCCCCCCCTCCCCTCATGAGATTAAAGAAGGGAGAGATTTTACCTTTGAACTCATCGGAGTGTGTCTCCGCTGCTCACCACTTAGTTAAACAAACTATCAGCTTATTCACAATAACCAAATGTGTCCCATCGTCCAGCGACTATTTAAAGAAGCCAAAATCTGGATTTTTACATGAATTATGGATCTCATTACTCAGTTTGTTGGAAAGGTAGGACTGTCCTGAAAAGTCCCTCTGCAGGTCTTAAACCCCCAGGATGCATTGCATTTTACTTTCCAATGGCCTTGGAAATACTGGCTGTCAAATATCCTTTGATAATGAATGCTGGTGCATTTCACAAAGGATTATCAGTCTTTCTTTCTTGGACTTGAGCAACATTATAAATGAATGTCACAATATATAATAAAAAGTGTGGTTTTTCCATTATTTTTTTTATAAGGACACCTTGTTCATTATTATTGATTATACAATGTATCAACTGAGTTACCGTAGAAGAAGCTGACTTTATTTTTTTTATACAATTTTTAAAAACTGTATATCACAAGCTGGAATGTTTTTGTGGCCATCTGATGTCTGTCTGCATTTCCTCTGAAATCCTTGTATATTTGTGAAGGAGGAAAGTCTGGCGAAGGATTAGGGGAGAACAGCAAACTGCCAAAATCTGCACAGCCTGTCAGAGTTTGGAAAAGAACGAGACAGGAGAGGAAAAAATGTCAAGAAGGAGACTGCAAATGAGGCTTGTTTCAATAAGGGGATCGATGGGCATGCAGGAAAAGATGTTGTGTGCATCGATGATAAGTGTCCACAGGCAAACACAGGAGGGTAGGTTATAGAAGGGGATGCATGCATGTGTGTGTGTGTGTGTTGTGGGGGGATGTTGTGCAGTGGAGATAGTGTGAGGGAAATGAAGATAGAGCGCGTGGCCCACAGGAGGCTGCACGGATACAATAGCTTTTTTGACCGGTTCTTTGCACTGGTTGTTTGAAAGGCTGAAAAAAACAATGTTTCTATCCAGGAGAGTGCTGACTGATTTAAGAAAAACAGAGATGTGTGTTATAGGTTACAGGAACTCAATAAAAAACACATTAAAACAAATCAGAGATGGATAAATGTTGTATTGCGGCATATCCCTCTTAAATCATTATTTCTCTTTTATCTTCTGGCTTAATGATGATGATTTAAGGGTAGAGGTTTGACTTGGGGAATCTCCATAGGCTCAGTAATTATTTTTAGGCTCTTGCCCTTTGTGTTATTTAATTCCCTGGTCTGGGCCTTTTGTTGGAAGATGTGATTGTCGGGGACAGCCCATCAGCAGTTGTCCATGTCACAGGGCCTTGAGGGGGATGCGCTTTTTTGCACAAGACCCATCATGGCAGATTAGCCCCAACAACTGCAGTCGCTCCATTTATGATAAACTTCATTCTGGAAGTTTATGATTTATTTGCACTGTCTCCTCCAAGCTGAGCGAGCTTCTCCACCACGCCGCCCATTTTGCACATGCATACATTGTAGTACAGCCTTTTGAAGGAGAAAAAAAAACAGGTATATATCTCCAGCCATGATGTCAGCCATGTTATTCAGCTGCTTTTTTCCACCGCCTCCGTTTCAAATATTGAGAGGCTGTTGTGAGGTTATCCTTTTCATCTACTCATGATGCCACTCGTCCCTACTTTATGTGGGGACGAGTGGCATCATAAACAATATATAAACAATGGTTTACTGCAGCATCACCAGAGCTTCACATTATAATGATTGAGGCTGGATGAGCTCACGTTGTAGAGAAATTTTCCATGCAGTATAAATATAAAGACATTGTGAGCTATGAAACAATGGGCTATTGATTTTATAAAGGATAAATAGTGCAGATATTCAGACCTTTCCTGATAGCTGTCACTGCATGTTTATCAACCACCTCTGTACTGACGTTTTCACACCGACACAAAGAGATTAGCCACCACAGCAGCAAGTTTTTGGGGTTTTTTTTACTTATCATTTTTAATGCTGATGGCAGTAAGGGGAGATGTCTCTAATATTTCTCCCTGCTTTCCATGCTGTGTTAAAAATAGTCACACAAAGGTTGACACTGAGCCTTCATGGCATGTCAGAAGCAGAGCTGGAACCCTCCTGCTTCGCCATCGACAGTGAGGAGAGAAACACTGTTTGTCATCATCGTCCACCTGGCTCATGTGCTCGTCATGTGGTTATTTTGTGTAAATGTAATCGCAAAAATAAAAGTACAATAATACAGAGGGTCCCCACTTATGTTTGAATGATATTTGTGGGAGTGATATTGAAAATTAGAGTCACTTCATATTATAACACCATGTTAAATGCAGCACCTCCTAAAGTGTTGCATCCTTTTTGCGCCGTTGACTGTTGTTGCTGATTCTTTGGAAGTGAAGTCTTTGTAGAAAAATGTAACACTACCTGAAGAGGCAGCACCATCCTTTGAGTTAATGTTTGTGGATGGAGATGGAGAAAAGACTCTAACAAGTCCCTAACCCAAAGGTCCTCTCCTCTCCATCTGCTGTCTGCAGCAGGGCTCTTAAGCATGGGGTTCACAGCGAGGCACATCCATCTTCTTTTTATCCCAAATTACTCGCTGTCTTTGATTCTCACTCCCCGTGTAAATGAAGTGGGTGTGAGAAGGCGGGAAAGCGGTGGGCTGATGGATCTTATAGGAGGTGTTGCATTGATAATCAGTAGAGAGACAACAAGATACACAGAGAGAGGCAATGAGAGAGAGAGAGAGAGAAAAAGAGTGAAGCAGGAGTAGAGAGAACAATAGAGATGTCTCTACTCACAGTGGCAAGGTGCCCTTGAGAGGACAAAGACGGAAAAGGCAGAGAAAGACAAAGAGAGGACAGAGGAGAGTGTTGAGCTGTCACAAATGTAGACGTGATGTCACTTTGGTTTATCTTCATCACAGTGACCAGAGAGGCAGCTCCGCATGTGTGAGCTGAGTGAAACTCTGTGTTTATGAAGGGATAAACGTTTGTGTAGCACTCTCTCTCTCTCTCTCTCTCTCCATCTCTCTCTCTCGCCTCTCCTCCCTTCACTGGCCGTCCTCTGGCCCTCCATTTAGGAAGTGAGACAGTACGCATCTTTATTTATAAATCATGGAACTCCCATTTCTTCCACTTGGCCTGTTTGGTTACAATAACCGCACAATTCATTAGCTCTTTGCTGTATTCCCTCTGGGTTTCTACTCTCCTCTGGGGCAGTGTATGTTTTACTGCATGATGGTGTATCTTTTACAGTGAGGTATTTCTCTCGTTTGTATTGAATATGCTTCATTGCATATAATGAACAGACAGGAGACTGATAGCTTGGAGGGAGCAGGCTGCCTGTCATCCCTCAACAGGATCATCTCCACCTGCTTAAATGTTTGGCCTGGAGGAGGAGAACAGGAGAGGAGGAGGAGCAACAAGGTGAAGGATGTAGGGCAGGTACATATGTTTGTGTAATTGTGATAGCAGAGAGAACTAAGATGTTTTCCTTTCCTCAAATTTCTTTGATTCTACAGACAATAACAGTGTGTTCTCTGTAATTTCTGAAAATTTAAAAGTTTGAGTATTTCACACAATTTGCAAGTTTTAAAGTCAAGAAATATCTCAAAACAGTGATTAAACATTTTGGTAAGTTAACATTTTTGAAAATGTTATTTCTACATAATTAAAACAGCCACAGTGCACCGAGTACATTACAATGAAGTCTAAATTGATACTTATCAAAGTTATACAGTATATACAAGAGAACGAAAAGCTGTTTGACCATGTGTTTTTTCATGTAGCTATACCTTTGCTATACCTCTTTGGGCTACCGAGTCTTTACAACAGCAGCAGCACATCATCACCAATGCATGCACACACACATAAACACACAAACAAACACATGCACACATGTAAACCAGCATTGACGGTGGTAAAGACTTTGGTGTTGAGTGGGTTTGAAGCCGAGTAAATGTTCACTAAGTGAAGCTTCATTAGCTTAAGCGAGTTTGAAATTATGGTGTTTTGGTTTTCTCTTATGTTAGTCATCTATTATACCAAATTATATTCTTCTAATTCATAATCAGTGTCGTTTTTTAACACAATATAATCTATCAAATTTGCAAATGTGCCTCACGCTCCTGAAAACTAATGGATTAAGAAGCACCTCTCTCCTTGTTAAAGTAACACCAGCATTTGTCCACATAATAACAGTTTGGTCAGATTTGATCAGGCTCTTTTAGGCCAATAAAATAAAAGGATTCTTTGTTTTGCAAGGAAAAAAATATTTCTGCACTTTTAGCTTTTTCATGTAGGAAACTCAAATTTACAGAAATCTGAATCTGCTTCATGCAACCACTGAGGAATAAAAAATTTTGGAAAAATTTGGACTCATGACCGGTGTACCTCTGAAATCCTGGCTTACAACCTTGGTGGGATTGTAGAAGTGAGTGCACTTTGCCATCTCTTGTTTTGCAGCCACTTCACTCATCTCATTGTGGTGTGAACAAGCTCTCTCGAGGCCAACTTTTGTGAGTTGGGAAGTTGAGTTGAGGTGATGTGGGATCAGGGAGGAAGGAGCAGCATTTGGTGCTTGTACAGAAGGTATTATACACACCCTGGTACACTGCATGCTAGAGGAAACACACTGAGCCTATAAGCTTGGCTTTATTAGATCCAGGCATAAAGCGATGTTGGTTGCAGCTGGCGTGTAGACTTTATGTAATCACACACAGCCTGAAACAGTCAGGCAGCTGCAAACACACGCACACACACACACACACACACTCCAAAAAAGACATACATTTAAACTCGTTCACTTCCTATGACGGTAACCGGTGAATGAAAAATTTTTCTTGTTTGGTTTTGGTGATTAATCAGATTGTCTACAGACCCCCTTTGGTGAAAATCAAGTTTTTAACCTTGTTTACATCTACAGTCAGAGCCATGCCTGAACATTTTTCCCTGTAGAACTGCAGTGTGCCAATGATACATGTTTTACAAGCACAGAGCAGACAGCCTGGTTTTATACATTACATACCTTAAGAACCAATTTAATCAATTTGCAAGATGAAGCTACAGCGAAACAAGAGGCATCAAAGAAGAAGCCAGGCAGGTAGATCTTAGCATTTTGCAAGCTACTTTCACTAATTTTTAAAAATATGGTGAGACCTGTTCTGTTTTTGGCTGGTCGCTGCTGCAAAGTGTATAGAACCAAACAATGAATCAAACTAATTTAATTTCAATATATAAGTAATAATGAAATAGATTTCATCATTCTCCTAAAATACAATTTTTAACTAAACTATGCCACATGAGCGTTCTCCCTCCACAATCAACACCTCTTTATCTGGATAACAACTGGAAATTGTAAAAAGATGTTTTATAAATATAAAAAAAAAAACTTACTTTTACATATATGGGGTGCATCACTATCTACTTGACTAGAAATTGTTGTTATAATAATAAAAAAGTGTGATTCAAACAGGACACATAAAGATGGTTTGTTTATCCATCCGTCTATGAACTGTGTCTGTTTTGCAGAGAAGACGTTGGAGTCATCAGGTGAAAATAACAACAAGGCAACAGATGAGGGTGAATAATGTACAGATGGAAAAAAAAGGAAGAGGCATTAAAGTTTCTCTCACATCACACTTCTATGTGTCATATCTCACAGGCTCCAATATAGCAGTGTTTTCTCTCCGTACATTACACTTTAAAAGGTGGGGTTGTCTTATTTTTGCAGACTACAAATAAATGTCATTACATATTTAGCACTACTTCACACTTTATCTGTCTGACTGCTGCTGTCTCTGTTGTGGTGCTTCCCTCTGTTTTTCTCTCCGTCCTTTAGTTTCTCTCTGTTTTAATTCTTTTCTCTGAAGAAGGCTAAAATAGTAACAGTCATAAGATGAGAGAGTTGTCACCTGCCGGCATGGTTGTTGCTGACTGTTGCTTAAAGAGCTAATTATGTCTCTTTTGAGGTGGTGACAATGAGTTTAAAACAACGCAACACTGTTGAGGTTTTTTAATCAATTAATACAAAATACGATTATTTTTATTGTTTAATTTATTTTATTTCTTATGAATGACTTTTGTTTAGTTAAAACTCATGTGATGATTATGTTGCCAGTGTTAAAATGCATTTGTATCATCCTTTAAGGTTGAAATATGTATGATTCCTTTGGTTAAAACATTCAAATGTTAACTAAAAGAAATAATCATGTGAAGAAATAACAGTTTTGGTGATAAGTTGCCGATGTCAAAATTTTGTGTTGCAGAAGTAATTACTTAAATGAGCTTGTAGACCAGTTGGACCTGTCTCATTATACCACTTTGTACCTGAAGAGGTCATAAGGAGTCACTGTAGCCACATTAGCTGTTCTCAAAGGGAAAATGTTTTATCAGAGACATGATATCCATTAACTTCTCTGAAACAGCCAAATATTAAGCAACTGCGACAACACAAGTCATACCTTTGCATACTGGTTCACCCATGATCCTCTGTCTTACAGCCTTTATTTTGAAAAGCTATCTTAAAGTCTGTCTGCCATAAACTTTTGTTAGTTGCTCCCTCTTTCTTTCTTTCTTTCTTCTGCATTATTCTTATATTATGTAAGATTGTAGTATGAGTACAGTTTTAAAATTTGGACTATTTTTCCACCAAGTCTTCCATCAAGAAAATATTTACTCTAAAAGCCAAAGAGCGCAACTTAGGACTAAAAACTGATGTATAATCATCCTTCCTGACTAAAGATCAGCGCTGTTGGTGAATAACAAAGAATGTCATGTTTTAAGTTTGAAAACATGCCTCGCCATCGCCATGGTTTCTCATCTCTCCTCTTCTCCTTTCTCCTTCTCATCTCTCCAGTCGTGGTTTTCTTGTTTCTGTCTATAAGAGGCTTTGTTGTGTAGGTCAAGTGGCAGCAATGAACACTTTCCATGCATTCAGTTTCTCCTGCTTAAACATCCATGCTATAAGGGTGATCTGTGCCTTTTGAATAATTGAGTGAAGGGTCTTCTTCAGTCTTTCAGTGTGTTATAGTAGCAGTCTGAATAACTGAGGCGCCGTTCCTCTAACCATCTGCTATTTTCTCCCTCTCATCTCAGATACAAGTCCTCTAATTGCAAAATGATACAGCAGATAAGTCAAGGGCAGTTAAATATCTATTTGAGTTGATTAATGCGCCTGGTGACATTTGTTTGAAGTTGATGGTCAAGAATGTCTTCCAACACTGGCGGATGAAAATGTGTAGGTCGATTGATCACATTTATTGATTTTCATATGTGTGAGACTCTGCTATGTGTGTGTGACTGTGAGTTTTCTTTCTCTGAGGAAGAAAACTGCCCCTTCTGAGCCAGTGGAGCATGATGCATGCGCACGGCAGCAAGTTGTGCCTCTGCACCGACACAAATGCTACAACACCCTGCTCTGCAAATGTCAGTCCTATCCAATTAAATGCTTGAGTGATGCCATTGCCCACAAGGGATTCCCACCAATAAAGTTCCGTGTTTGTTATCAGCTTTGTTTCCTGTTTTTTTTTTTTCTCCTTCTTTTCCCGAGTCACATCATGGACAGGAGTGTTGTTTGTACACGCCCCTACAGTACAGTCAGTGACAGATAGGACCCGTGAGCCATTACAGTACCATGTTTCATGCTGCAGTAGCCTCATGCTGTTTCTGTGATTCTCCTGGGTCATGTCTGTGCTTGTTATTCATTTGCAAGCAGTTTTAACCACCTACACATTGGCTATATTTACAACAATGTTAGTCTGTAGTCTGCAGTGTTGACTTCACTTTGATTATTGGTTGCTCCACTTGCTGTCAAGCACCCACATTATCCTGCTCGGTCGCAGTGATGAAATTCATCCTTGCTGTCAAAGACCGATACAGTAACAGGTTTTAGTCGCTGCCACCTGGTGAAAAAATAATGAACACTGCACGTGTAGTTCACTTATTGTCAATTACAATTCTTCTGTGTTTCTTTATCAGTAGACAGTAAAAAAAACCCTGCCGTCTTTTGTTGCCTTGGTGATCGAGCTAAGACTTAGCTTAACATTTGTCACTACAGAGACTTATGGTTCGAAAACACAAAGAGCTGCTTTTCTTTGTTTGCCCTGAAGAAACTTATTTTATCTGTTTCTTAGCGGTATATACTTAAAGTGAGATCAGTTAGAGCATACACTATACATACTCTAATAATCACATGAAAAAAAAAATAACTTCACATAGACGGGAGACCATAGTGTGTTTGTTCTTGGCTGGTTGTCAGAGCAAAGAGGGGTTATTGGCTGAGGAGGAACTTGTGCTTGTGTAAATCCCTCATTACCCGCCACAGCCATTTCCACATATTAATTAATCCAACTTACAAACCTGCTGCTGGTGGTGACTGTGCCAATCTGCTACTCTAACAACAAGAAGATAAGGCGGAGGAGAAATGTGCAGGCTTTCTCTGTCTTTACGAGACAAGTTCTTAATTGGTGCACTTACATAAATAATAACATGTGCTGCTTGGATCTGGAGGCAGATTCTACAGATGCTAGGCCTGGTCCTGCCCTTTTCTTTTGGAGGAGGATACACGTTTCACACCCTCACTAAACTCATTAGCCAAAGTCCTTCACACTCTGGCATGAAGAAACTCTGCAGGAAAATGATTGGAGCTGAACTATTTCCTACACTGGGCCCGGTTTACTTACATTTATTTCCCTGAGAAAAATAATAACTGCTTAGAAATAGATTCAGATAGTCATTTAAAAAAAAATGACAGTTCTTTATTTGACCACTGGAGGTTTTTTAGTTCACTAAAAGGAATTTGATGTTCAGTCCAGGTTAACAGTCCCACTCTCCAAAGGCAGCTCCTGTAAAAGGCTGAACACTACATTACAGGGGGATGTTTGGGAGAGGGTCTTCTCTATGGGTCAACGGGTAATGCCAAGAAAATGTTCAGAGCTTGACATTTATTCAGGACTTGTCTTCCATCTGCTCTAAGTACTCCCAATGCCAAGGAAGTTAAGAGGCCACAAATGTCAGTATTTTAGAGATGTGTCTATGTGCAACCTGCATTCAAAATTAATTTGCTGACGATGGAAGCATATTAAACTGCTCCGGCAGCGTGCTCCTTTAAGACTTGATGAATACATACTGTGGTTAATATACGGCTAATTTTCGTGAGAGAATGTGTGAAATGAGCCGAACGTGGCAGACATTAGGTGGTCTAACACTGCTGGATTCTTCAGACTGACTTATGAAATGTTTTTGTTAATTGGCAGTGCAAAGGCCATGCTGTTCATGGCTAAGAAAAGCAAAAACACCTTGGAACAACTCAGTTTTCTTCTAATTTCATGTTTGAACTAAATGAGAAATTCAGACCAATCTTTGCTTTTCCTCTTAGCTTGGCTGCAGCAGCATTACAGCTAAACATTAACATCTACTGTAAACAAACTATAATTTTGGACTTTAAATACTCATCTTATTTGGGTTTTTTTTCTTCTTTTTTTCAAATTCACCCAAAAAATACTGAATAAAGTTGGCAGAAATATATCTGATGTTGCTACCTGGACAGATGCTGTTTTTTCAGAAGATAAAAAATAATTCACATACAGGAGCAAGTGCAAACATGAAAAAAACCAACAAGAAATGGTGCGTTAGTGTATAAAAATAGTCGGTATAACAACAGATGTGAGTGTAATCAGCTGCTTTCCAAATCATTAAAACTGCAGGAGAAAAATATATTTGTATGGGAACTTTTGTATCAAACCTGTTTCCTCATCAGCAGATCAGCTCTCACTCACATTCTCTTCACACAAAGGTTCGGATGAGGCTGCACAATACTCTATACGGCTATTTTTACGGTTGAAAATGTTTTGGTATTGTTTATTTCAAGTTTTACTTTTTAAAAAGAAAAACAATGCAGTGAGAAAGTGTTTTTTCTCTACTTGACTCAGACAGGAACTCAAACACAAAGTTTTTATACAACAGTTGGTTACTGTTTTGTGTAAATGAAAGCCGGTGCATCACAGCACTGATTTCTAATGACTGGAGAAGCTCTTTTGTTGTCCATATATCCTGGTTTTACCCTTTATGCACTGTAAACCACAGAGCGAGGACACAAGTTTGTCCATAGATAATATTATTGTCCTACTGTGAGTATTTGTGCAAGCCTGTCCACCTCTTTTTCATTCCTGTCAGTTCATTTTTTATTTAGTGAATGGGTAAGCAGCAGCCCAGCACCGCATGATGTGCAGTATTTGTATAGGAGTTGGTTTAGCTTTGACTCAGTGTTGCAGGCATGTTGGGAATGGGAATGCACTACAAAGTCATAAAGAGAGATGCAATATGCAACATTATCTACATACAATATTAACATAAAGAGGATATGCACCATGTCTCTATATATTTATCATGAACTTAAGTTCAAATTTAATCATCTAAACTTAACAATGCATGTCTTTACAATGATATTTCAGATGTTTCAGGGCGGAGGCTTATTATGACTTTCATCATATGCAGCATGTATATCACCAATAAAAACATTAGGTTGGTGTTTGTAAAGATGTGATTGAAAGGCTGCACGTTAGGTCTGACTTTAAGATTAAAAAGCAATGACTTTTACAACAAGCTGAAGTAGACAAATGCAGCAAGTCTCCTGAGGGGTCAAGAAGTGTCCGTCAACTGTCTGTCTGTGTGCCTCAGCCTCAAGCCTTTCCTAAGCCTTTCCTCAACTCGCCTCCTTTCAAAGTGTCAAGTCAGTAAAAAGTTGCTTTCGACACTGGAGAGTTTACCAAGTGAGTGCAGTTGTAGCCTGAAGAAGATTTATTAAATGGTAATCTTTAGTTTTCCCCCAAATTAAATGCGACAGAGGAGAAAAAAAAATAAATTAAAGCATTGAAACAATGTTTGTTGAGTTATGATTGCCTGACTGACAATCACTGAGGAAACGATGACACCTTGACCATAAAATATAATGATGATAAACCATAAATGCATTTCAACCATTTTTCATGCAAATACTGGCTCTATTTTAGCTATTAAAGCTGATTTTTATTATCACACTGAGAATTTCAGAGACAAAATCACCAGCCAGCACTGACTGCAATTCTCATTATCTCAGCAAACACCAGCTTTCCAATGCAAATTTGCACATTTGAGATAATAGTTTTTATATTTTTTATTGATGACCACCTTAAGAACACCATGAGAGCATGTGACATCACAGTATTAGCTAAATGGATCATTTTCAGCCATTGCTCTTTAGCCAGTTGATGGATTAGTTAACAGTTTGTTTTAAATTGTTGAGGCCTAAATGAATAGATTACGTTCACTGAATGTGACGAAACCAGAGACAAATTATTTAACAAGTTCGGCCAAACTTAGAGACTCAAGGTCCGTTCAGCTGTCTGTGTGGCCCCATCTGAGACCTCGACAGATTGAAGCACTTAGTAAGATCTTCAGCGTCTGTTTTAAGTGGAGTGTGTCCCTGGTCTTCTGATATGTAGTGTTCAAATCTTTGATATACAACCTTGAAGACTGAAAACAGACATTCTGAGAACAGTTTTGGAGGTTTGACATGTAGCTACGGCTCTGTTAGCCTGCACAGACAGTCATTAGGTGATAGAAATTTATTTGTCAGCACACAAATCCAGTACATGGCCATTAATAGTTTAAAGAGGCAGTATAAAATACACTGAGAGAGTTAGGCAACATGTCGGGGGCTGGCTATAAGAGCTGGTTAGACCATGAAAACAATCCTATCTAATCAGTGGAGGAGGATCTGCGATTTTTTACCTCAACTGCATCCTGATCAGCACAGATTTTATGCAGCTGTCCCAGCAATTTGCCTGTTTTTGTTACACCCTGTTACATAAATGGCTATCAGCCTTCAGAGACTGCACTGTGTTGCTTATCTAAGAGTTTAAAGTCTAAAAATGTTTATCATGGTGGGACATCACTTCAGACGGCAGCACTGTGTGGTTGAGGGTGAGATCGCACTTTTGATAGAATAGCGGAAAATGTAAATAAACCCACGGCTGCTACAGAACCGAGCTTGTTTGTTGTTTTTGCAAAATTGATAAAATGTGTATGAGAATCAAATTATCATAAAACACTTTGAGTTATTGCACTAGTGTGCCTCTCCGATAATTTGTCGGATTCAAAAAGGTATCCCATGATAGATCTGCAGATACTTTCATAAGTCTTTTTCAGTGTGGCCTGCGAAATCCACACCCGTGTCACATCCATGTTTCACTCCGAAGGACTTGAACTCAGGACGGGATGTTAAAATAGCTGCTGCTGAATGAAGCATAAGGCTGTTGCCCTTCTGTCTGTTTGCTGCATGAATAATTTTAACTGTGGAGTTTTCTTGTAAACAAACAAAACTTTTGTTCACGTTCAATGTCACTTACCGAACGCACTGAGTTTGTCCTTGCGGTCTGACAAGTTTGAAACCTGCATTGTTAACGTCCATGTTTACTAGTTAGAGGTCTTCTCTTCGCATGCAAGCTGTTTCTGGTCGTCCTCTCGTTCCTCTTTGGTAGAAGACAGCAGGAAGACTGAGAAATCCTCCTTTAAAAGAAAAGGTTTAACATTTGGGAAATACATTTGTCTCCTGCTGAGACTCAGAAACGACAGATTGACACCAATCTCATGTCTGTATGCTAATTAGGTCTATGAAGCGACTGCCAGCAGCCGGCTGATTAAAGAAACAACACTGATTAGACAAATTGGATTTTGTCATCTTCAGAAAGAGCCAAGCTAGCTGTTTCCTCCCATATTCAGTCTTTTTGCTAAGCTAGGTAGCTTCAGAATCGGTGGACAGACATGAGAGTGGGAACCTATCGATCCCCTCTTCTACATCTTGGCAAGAAATTAAATTAAAGCAAATATTACCGAAAATGTCAAACTCTTCCTTTAATGCGTATCAGGCTGCATTCCCAGTTTCCCATAAATCTCAAAGGAAAGGAAAATAAATAAACACTGTTTCACTGAAAATAAAACCTGCTTCCAGCTTCCATACTTAACACAGGGAAAGAAAGAATACTGAACCTATCATCAGCTTGCTATCTTTTCCTCTCAGGTATATAAAAGGGCAGTCCTGACATGGAGGAGCAGAGTGATCTCCGAGCGAAGGAGCAGGACCATGAGAGAAAAATGGAGAAGGAGGGTGAGAGGAAGGAGACAGGGAGACATGCCTTAGGTAATGGGAAAGCCTTCAAGTGAGACAGTAATCTGGGTTATATGTCAGGCTGCTTTCAGCCGGGGAGCTTGACGTTTTCCCAATTAAACATGGGTGCAAAGGGAGCTTTTTTTTCCCTAATTGTTTAACATGTAGTCTAACAGGCGAGCAGCGTGACCTGCACACGTGTTCTGCAGAAAGCAGCGTGGTGATTGACACCCTGATCTGTCCGTGCCATGAACTTTAACCGCCTGCACTTCAACACTTGCAAAAGAAGAACCTGTGACTCCGTTTAAAAAAAAAAAATAAGAGGAGCTGAGGAAGCAAGAAGAGGAGGGATAATGAAGCTGTTATCAATACTGGAGGTTATCAGACATGGGTAGCACTTAAAGGAGTTCATTTATCTTCATTATGACTCCAAACATGTCATTCATAGATCTGTTACGCCCCTGTTATTAACCATACGGACCAATTCAAATAGACAGTGAGGAGCCTGCCTTATCTGAGCTCTTTATTCAGGGTAATGAAACACTTCTCTTCCTGTCTGCTCTGTCTGTTCCTTTAAGTCCTGCAGTGTGTTCAGTCATTGTCACAGACACTGTAAGGGCTCAAAGAAGAGAAACATCCAGTTTTTTTGGGCAGTCTTCTGTCTTCAGCAGCCGTCCATTGGAGTGGCTGATCACCGCTGAGTTTTACTGTGTTTGGCCAGCTTAATGAAACCTTGATTTCCCCAACTCCCTCTCTGTATGTTTCTTCTCTCATCTCTCTGCCCAAAGTCTCTGTGCCTCAGCCAGTGCCAGGAGCTGCCATTTGGTTTTGTTTGTAGAGTGCTCATAGCCAACTGAACCAACAAGCTGACTGATTAAAATGAAAATGGGCCCTCACTCTTGGCCCTCTATTTCTGTCTCTTGTTTTCTCTCCGCTCAGCTGAGGGGGCTGTGCTACATACATTCTCCTCTCATTAATAACGGCGATAAACCGCAATATCTACAGCTCCGCCACAGACACTGAAAACTTAATAAAATATAAGAACTGTGTGGATGTCAGAGTGCGGAGGCTTCTGTGTTCAGGGATTTGAGCGCCTGCACTTCAGCCAAGATTTTTTTCCTGCAGAAATGGGCGTATAGTGCAGAATCAAACATGCATAAATCCTCAACGTCTGCACACTTGATTATGTAATTGCACTGTGGTTTTCCTTAAGTTAAGTATATAATAGCATGTGATTAATGAATTGAGAATGGGTTCAAAGGCGCAGCTGAAGAGAGGCTTCACAAAAAAAACAGACAGTGCTTGAATTTGGGTTTTTTAAATAAAATGTATGAAATAAACCTCTGTCTCTTTTTTTTGGCGAGCTAAATCAACTGAATTTAGAATAACACACGTGTTTATTTCCCTGAACACAATTTTCTTTAATCTGCAGTGAAATGTGTTTAATCTCGGCTTCACTGTGCACTATTTCTGGTGGTAGCTGCTTCTGCAGACACAGATTTTAGTGGAAATTAACATCTATAACTTTCAAAAGCCCGTATGACATTAGAATGGTAAGATGTTGGTTGAAAACCAGCTACATTATGTTCAAAACAAAGGTCCCTAAAAAGCTGAGTTATCTTATTCTATTGTTTTTTTATACTGAATGTGACTTTGGTGTATCTGAACTTCACATCGCTGCCTGCAGAGACGCACAGCTGCAGCGTGGAAATCAGCTGCTGTGGCTTTTGTAATGACATTGGCTAAGTCTGCTGGACTCCGTAAAAGGGCTGCAATTGGCTAAAAGTGCATCACAATACAGCTTGCTTGATGAGTGACTTTATTCTCACCTGAGAAGACACACACACACACACACACACACATACACACACACACACACGCACACACAGAGTTTCAGCACAACAGCTGTAAACTAAAGAAATTGTTTACATGTCATTGCTGATTAGATGTTTGTACATCAGTGATTTAGACTCACAAGACTTTGTCTAAATCATCAACTGTGCAGTACAGAACACGATGGAAGCAGAATTAAAAAAAGGAAGGACGGAAAGGAATAATCTAACTTAATATCCATCCATAATAATCTATATTAATTCTATTTTTACACAAGCATCTCTCTCTACTGAGGCTCTTTTGGCATATAGCCACTCAGATTCATCCTCAGACAATCAGAATGAGCCTCTTCAAGCCTCCAAGGTGCTGCCCTTATGAAAAGAGAGCAGGCCGCCCACTTTTCTTCAGTGACAGCAGACGATATCATGGACAGCTTCATCAGACCACTCTGCAGAGTTCTTTGCTTCCTGCCACAGTCGACTGCACCAGCTCCTGGCTGCTGTATGTGCAATGGAGCTGAGCACACCCCTGCTGGTGTCACAACTTTCTCACTCACCGGCTTCAGCACAAAGTTTTGTCAGAGCCAAAAGTGTGCCAGTATCCTCCATGTCAGAGGATATTTATCTCTACTTTTTTCTTCTTGCCATCATTTTTATTCCAGTAAATACTAACATATCTTAATGCTACAAGCTGTGACAGTTAGTTTATATTGTGTGCATGTTAGTGCTGAATTTATATGACTGCATTTTGCAGATAAAAAGGTATATTAGGCAGGAATAACTTCCTCTGCAAGACAGACTTCTTTTTCTTTTTCAGCATGTAGAAACATTGAGTACAAATTCTGTGATTAGAGATTCAGTGAATATTTTAATTGAAATGTTTAACATTATTTTTCAGCTTATTCTATGAGGCTCTGACTGCATTTTGGCCATGTATGAACCTTAAGTACGACCCACTAAAGGCTAGATGACAATGCGAGATGCAAAATTAACCATGAAGAAATCGTCATTTGTCTTGGAAACAGACAGAAAACGTTTTTGCAGAAGAGTTTTTAAAATTGAGAGCAGGACCTTTGCAAACATCATCTCACTATTGCTCCCTTTTTCTCTGAATGCTCAGTCACACAAGAATTCATATCAGCAGAATTCGGTAATGAAGTCTTTTCATTTTAGTTCAATTGGTGAGATTGGTGGATTTGTTTGTGAAGGCAACCCTAAATGTGTTGCGAACCAACTAGCCAGCAGAGATGATTGAGGCAACAAAAAATGGAAAAAGCTTTCATATTCACTGCCTCATTATCCACTTTTGTACAGAATATCTCTTTTCCACAGAATAAGACGCCACTGAAATTAAACTTTCTCATTCATATCCCAGTCATAAAGCTGCTGTGGGTCCTGCAAGTAATCTACATCACCGAGCTTCCAGCGCCACCTATTTCACAAAGATGGACAAAAAAAAAAAAACAACTTGTGCTGTGCCACTTTTTGGTGTGACCGTGCACAACTCTCCTTCCATTTTAATAGATCACGATATTAAAGAAGCACATGGTGTTCGGAAAAGACATGACAGGGCAAACAATTAGTTTGCATCTTTACCTGAGTGTGAGGAGAGGCTGTAAATTAGCTGTGTCTGTGGCAGAACGTTTCCTCCGTCACCCAGTTGGATTGCGCACACACTGTGAGTTTCTGCGCTCGCCATAATCACGTACCTTTGTGTGATACCACAGGGCACAATGGGTGATATCCTTAGTAATCAGCACCTGCTGCCTGTGACAACAGAGGTATATCGGTGGATGACATGTCATGTGGTCACGTACTGTGTCATGATGTGTGGGGTTTGATGCGAGAGAGAATAAAGGTGTGAGTCTAGACATGAGAGAGAGGAGATCTCAGTGGGATGCGGGGAAGCAGTGGCTCACATGCCGAGCTGATGGTTTGTGTGAATGGCTAATGATGAACAAAGTCATCCACAATTCTCATATGGGACGGGAAGTCATGGGCGTCAGCTAGCACCCTTCCAGATGCACCAAAGCGTGAATGTCTCCTGTTGGCAAACTGTTACAACACCTCCCACTGTTTGCGCAGATTTGGCTTTTGATGTGTGCTAGTGTGTGTGCATGTGCGTGTGTGTGTGTGTGAGGCTGAACCTTAAAATGAATTTGCCCACTCAAATAAGTTGGTCCTTTCATTTACACAGTAAAGCTGTGCACAGAACAAGTGTATTAATTATGAAAATGATGCTCCGCACTTCGATTTCAGCGGCATTGTTTCCCATACTCTTTATCTACTTCCTCTCCTGTGCACAAGAGTTCAATTAAATCCTTCATTATCATTTTCTGCTTACCTCTGGGTTGGCAGATGCAAATTGATCTTTTTCCTTTTACACTTTTTAATCAACATCAGCCTGAAGAAAACAGTGCCTCCCACAAGGTAACAGTGTTTGTCTTCAATACGTAGAAATCAATCTGTCCTGCATTACCGCAGTGTCCGTTTGTGGTGGAGGAGCTGCAGTATCTGAAAGCATTGGAAGGCTTTGACCCTTTGTTACTGTATATCCCGGGGTGGGAATGAAGTAGTTAGCTCTGTTTCACTTCTAAAGGAATAGACACACACACACACAAATACACTTTAAGGCCATCAAATACTCACACACACCCACTGCTCTCTGATAGCATCTTGGCAGAAGCAGCTTATACATTTAAATTCCAGGGCTTTTTTTTTTGCACTGTTATTGTTACCTCTGCCAAAGAAGTTGTGTTTGCAGTTCAGTTTTCTTGTTGTTTGTCTTTCTGTTTGTCTGTCAGCAGGATTACAGAAAAACCGGTCAAAGGATGTAGTGTGGGCCACGGATAAACCACGTTCAGTTTTGGACCGGATCCAAATTGTAAGGCCAATACATGCATCATCTTTTTTTATTTTGGTTAGCATTGTGAAATAGGGCAGTTAGCCTTGGCAGTAAAATCTATTGCATTTTAAAATCCAGAAGACTGTAGTAAGTTCAGTGGGGATGAAGCATAGCAAAATATAATAACTCCATATTACAATCCACATTTATGGGTGGCAGTAATTGTAGTTGCTCAAGCTTCAACAGAGAGCTTCTATTATGGAGAACTCAGAAACAGTGATTTCATGAGAAAACCAGTACAACTGTTACACGGCCACAATCATGAGAGTATTTCTTTTTCTCTAAATTAAGTCATTATGCTAGGGAAGCATTATACTACTAGTAATAATCCCCTCTAACAACTAACTCATGTGATTCATTGTCCATGTTCAGTTCATAAAAATTGTGCACCAACAAACAGATTGAATGATCATTTCTTGTGTGTGCTTTTTGCAGAAGGTCACTAGTTAGTTGCTAGTTTAATTGCTTCGGTTGAAGGTCGCTCACTGGAGAAGATGATCAAAAACACCAGTGTTTGAAACCTTGAGTCAAATAAAGTATACTTTGCCATTTTGGGCTTTTTATTATTTTTGTTAAATTTAGAAAGTATTTGTGGTGGAGTAATAAATACCAGTGAACTGGAAAGATGCCTGTGTTGGATTCAGTGGTCAGACACAATATCCTGACATGAAAAAAAAAAAGTTTTGCTGCAGGCTTTAACAAGAAAGACAGGGAATTACTGTCCGGGAGTGTACAGTTCTACATGGTATAATACAAAAGGGCAACAGGTGCAACTGGTGGAAATGCCAATTTCAGATGTAGTCAGGAGGATTGAAAATGGAGTTTACATTCTCAAAACTTCACCCCTCGCTGTAGTCCTTAGCAAGCCAGGATCCTCATCAGGCAAATGAAAGCCAGTACTTTAGGACGTGGGCTCTTTATGTTCTGTATGCAACTAACCGGCTCCAGAGTTTGCATGGAGGCGTTCAAGACCACCCTCTGCAGGCGATCCCAACCCACTTATTTTACCCTGCATCCCTGTATAATTTCCGTGTTTGCACGTGTCCAAATGACCGATCCTGGGGTGAAACACTCAAAGAAAACAACCGGTCTGAATGAGCTTGGTGTGAGGTAACCCTGAGTTACAGTATATTGTGAGGAGTGTCTTGTCATCCGCTGTGAGCAGTTTTATTTTACCCCTGGGAGACATTAACTGTGCCATGTATTTTTATCACTGGTTTGGTTTTTACAGATTGTACAATATACCCACCCCCCCCTCGACTCCGTTGAGATTAGCCCCATATTTAGTGCTGTGCTGGCACTACAGTGTACGAGGCTCAAGCATACACGACTCAACAGCAGCGCGGCTAATTCAAGTGAATAATTCTGCCGTGTCTGGATAAGAAAATGGCCCTTCGAGCATAAGCGATCATTCTTTATATGAGATGTGGTCTCAGTTGTTTGACCATTAACGTGATGCACCTAGAAAGAGATGCAGCTGTCAAGAGGCCAAATGCGGAATCTAAGTTCAGCACCAGGTCAACCCTGAAACAATTCACGGCAAAGTGACAGCGCTGTCGTCAATAGCTGCATTTCAGAGACACATTAGAGAGAATCATTAGAGAGTCATAGTGAATGTTATATTAAGAATCCTTGCAGTCAAAACACACTGCAGCATTGATGTTGTTGTTGTTGTTGTTGTTGTTATTGTTGTTGTCGATCCGGTGTCGCCTCAGGTGACTATTTTTGGAAGACAATAAAACGCTTGTTAACCTGCCATTTAAATCACACAGTAATTCAAACTTATGAAATAAGACAGCGGTCAGGGAAAGAGTAATTTCCTTTCTCTGGTGAATGATTTTTTTATCCACAAGAATGCTCTTCCCTTTTTTAAATCCCAGGCTGTTGAGCCCAGAAACTAATGCATCCACATATTGTAGAGTGTTAATGGATACCCAGCTGTCCCGTGTTGAATCATAGGAAACGGGGCCAGCTCTCTTTTCAGCCGAACTGTGCACTGGTTTTCATTGTTGAATAGGCAAACAATAATTGAAACTGTCCATGATGGTCATTGTTGAACGTTTGAACAGCTATGAGAGTGTTGAGGTAATGAATGCCTATTGTGTTAGCCTTCTCTTGATTACTTCTCACATTTCAGACACAGTGGTCATTATTGCAACCCACTTTTTTTTTTTTTCTTTTTTCCCTGGATAATGTTTTGGTTCCTTATGCAAAGCAGTATGCGATTATTATGCACAAACTTCAATCACAGTAAAAGTAGATGTTGCATTGCTGTGTAGATACAGATTTATTCATTTGAATCGCCGACACACAAGCACACCAGCTTTTATTTACACATTTCTGTTTTACGCTCAACATATGTCGCCGCAAACACAGACATATGAAACAAGGGGTTTGAAGATAACCAGAAAGCAATCAACATTTGGCGGCAGTTGTCAGCCAGCGAATGATTTATGTCCGATCGCAGCTCTGGTTCGCCTCTCCTCCTGCCAGTCAGCGGCTGGTGTGTGTGTGTTGTTGTGAAGCAGAGGTGCTGCTTGCGGTTTGATTGGAGTGGCGTGGAGCTGCAGCACATGAAAAAAGAGCCGGTGTCACCTTGTCACTCTCGGGCACGCTGCCAAACTGCTGGCGGGGGGGTTGGAGCGGGCATGTTACCGAGGAGGGGTGTGCGTCGAGTGCTGTGGTGATGAATCATTGTACCGCTCCACTCTCTCCTCGAAACCCCTCCTCTCCCCGAGTCTGTCCCGCACACCACCCTCCACCTCACCCCATCACTAACACTGTAATTATCCGCCTGTGGAGGGTGGGACATCTGCAATAACACTAGAGTTTGATCATTTGTGTGTGTATGTGTGTGTTGAAGACAAGGGTGACTCACTGAGACAAGGAGAACGATGTTCAAGTGGGTAATTTAGGATTTAATTGGTGATCCTCTTCTTCTGTGTGAACAAGCGTCTCCGTTATTATTGCGTCATTTTCATAAGCAACTCAGATATTTTCCATCCCTGCTTGTCTGCAAGTTGTCAGCAGACAGACTCTTCTTACTTCTCAGCAAGGCGGTTGGTCAGAGGACCCGAGAGGTTCATCTCCAGCTCCTCCTGACCCAGAGGTCTGCCCATTAGAGGCCTCCTTCCACTACCCCCCCCCCCCCCCCCAGGTCTGCACTCACTCAGAGATCCTGCAGCAGATCTGGTGGGGGTGTATGTGTGGTACATCTGATCAGAGACTGAGGGTTGAGTGTGAAGTCACCCAAGATCAAGGTCTGCGCCAAAATAGATGCTCCCATGGCAGCGGGGCTGTCACAACAGCCAGAGCTCTGTGGTGGAAGAGGAGAGGTGGGTGGACCCTGAGGGACGCGGGGTGATGGGAGACACACGTGCTCGGTTGTAGCAATGGCTGCTGGGGATCGGAAGTGATAGTGATGGTCTCTGGTGCTCGATCATCCAGCCGCTCGGTGGACTCGCCAAGTGATGAAGTGAAGAAACACTCTTTTTCCAACAAAACAACATCACTTATTTACTTTGTGTTGATTTGACTTTTAACGTCCAAGCAGTTTATATATTTACTGAATATTTGTCATTTTATGGTTAGATTATGGAAATGCAAGTATGTGTAAATACACTGGAAGTTTTGAAAGTTCAAAATAATAAACTGTGTAAATGCGTGTATCATCATATTTGTACAGATAAACAAGAGGGATGTTACTTGGTTCATTTAGGTTCATTCACTTTACTGCTGAAGTTGTAATTTGATCATTAGATTCATTAATCGTCAGAAAATTAGACTTTGTTTATAACTCTTATGATTGCCTTCTTTATTTAAATCAGTATATTTGTTTTTATTATAGTTAGTGTCAGTTAAATGTTATAAAATAGGGAAAAATGTCCATCACAGGTTTTTTAGAGCCTTACAATTATTGCAAATAACTTGATTTGTTTAAAACCCTGAAATCTTTAGCTCACGATGATATAAAACAAAGGAAAGCAGAAAATCCTCATATTTGAGGAGCTGCAACCAGTGAATGTTTGTCATTTTTTTTTCCTCTCTTAATAAATAACAGCCGTGGCTCCAATATTCCTGTTCCTCTATATTAAACAAGTGACTGCTGTGCAATCTGAATTAAAGCATAACTTAAAAACACTCTCATCAGAGCCCAACAGGAGAAGTGGAAGTCTGGGAGAACGAGTCCCCCACAGCCAAGCAGTCTGTCGCTGAGTTTGACTTTTTTTTTTTTTTTTCTTACATTAATTGCTGTTTCACTTCTGAAGCGCGTCCTGTTTGTTTCTGCTCTCTGTTGTCTGCTATAATCAACAACAAACCGTTAACTCTCCTCATGTTCCATAACTTGGTCTTTCTATAGATTGTATGTGGGGAAACAATATGTCAGACTGAAACTTTCAAGGCTCTTCCTTCTCGCGGTGAAGCCTCAGCAAGGTCACTGAACTGCAGTGCTAATTATCACCTGAGGGTGCTCGCTCGCTCTCCAGGGACTATGAACCCCCACCCACCCGCCCCCCACCCAGGCTGTGCATTTAAGACCTGGAGCGAGTGGCTTGCATGCCGACTCCATGTCTGCCTGCTTCTCCTCATAAGGAATGTATGTACTTCAGCATCTACGCTGCATGTGTGTTTTCTGCGTGTGTGTGTGTGTGTGTGAATGATCCCTCGTGGATCCTCATGGTGCTGAGGTCTAGTTAAGCACTTCTTCAAAACAGCTGTGCTATCTTGTCTTTTCTCGGTGGACCCCCCCACCCCAACCCCCCAATTTGTATGAAATGAGACAATATGAGAGACCAGCCGACATCTCATTTGAAGACTAATTAGGTTATTCAGAGGGCGGGCGAGGGCGTGCGTCGTATTAATGGTTTAATATGTTGCTCTTTGAGATGATGAATATTGAGTCGCATTTATGCTGCATGGGTGAGTGAAAATACTTTGTGTGATGTTTTTGCAATCTGCATATCTCAGCTTTAAAAATCCTCACGATATAATTGGTGGGATCGACTGTATACAAGACTGCACCATGTTTGCTGACACACTGCTGATTTCTCAGGGAGGAAAGAAAAAAAAAAAAGACGACCGTGAAATGCGTTTAGACAGCAGGAGCACAAACATCTGTGTAAGTCAGGAGTGTGAAGATGAGGAAGAAAATATGTGTCTGTCTTTTTTTGCTCTTTTTACTCTCCTCTCTAACCTCCTCTAATATAGATGTGACAAGGTTGGAAGAAGGTGAATTTTTTTGACATGCTGGGTAAAGTTTTTTTTTTTTTTTCGGTTAATGTGTGGGGTGTTAATTAAGCCGCAAAGTGGGGGGTGGGTGACACTTTGTGCCATACATGCTATCCCCGCTGAGCTCGAGCAGCACAAGTGGAGGCTTGACTCTTGTGTCAACATAGAGAAAAGATAGAGAGAACATGAAACATGGAGAGAGAGAGAGAGAGAGAGAGAGAGAGAGTGAGAGAGTGAGAGAGAAACCCTGAGGGGGCAGAAGGGCAGCGGGAGGGAGGGCAGATCCTTCACATGACCTCCATATACATCCACCGGTGCTACCTGGAGCACAAACATTGACATGGCATCCAGAGGATACGGAAAATTCAGCCATGTCAGCAATTATCAGCTAGTGGATTTGATAACTGAGACTGTCTATTCATCCATGAGCACCCCGTGGAGAAGCAGAGAAGCCTGAAACAGACACACAAAAAAAGAAAAATTGGGAGAATAAAGAAGAAGAAGAGGGAGTCAGACAGTGATAACCTCATCTTATAACCTTCCCTGTTAAGCCATCAGTCTTTCTGACCCTTGTAATTAGCACACAAAGCACAAGGATGGAAAGAGCTAGCTTCAATTGGTCCCTGTGAGACCGTGGTCTCAGCCTACAAATAAGATATTGCCGCATAGACACTATTTTACTGAAAGCAGAGAATAGATTTGTCTCCTGGCAGACACAGCAGATATTTCATCCCGGGTATGCCTGCGGCTTAGAGCCTTGTTGGTATTAGTGCGCCTAAAAGTTGTTGGGAGCTTACAGTCCACATGGGAATACTTTCACAATATCAATTACTTCAAACACACGCAGGCACTCGCAGGGGCTTCTCACACACGCACACACACACACACACACACACACACCCACACACACACACACATTCACCACAAGCCTCAGGACAAAAAAAAAAAACAAAACAGAGGAAACAGGTTGGCTGCAGTTAGGAAAATGACATGACAACTAAATCTTGTTTTTCTAATTGGCTAAATCTTTGCTAATTCTGTGCTGTTATGGTGGGAAATGAGCGGGATGCTACAGGGTGGTCTCGACGGCTCCCCTGCAGGGAGCAGACAGCGCTGCACAGCACAGCAAAGCACAGCACAGCACAGCACAGCACAGTACAACCATCTTCTCTGGTACCCCCCACCAGCTGCCCCGGGGAGCGGAGGCCAGCCGGGTGAGGTAATTGAATAACTAACAGCAGATCACTATTTGGCTGACTCAAGCTCATTGGATAGACAGGAATGCTTAGGCAGCACTGGTTGGCAGTCTGGCAAACAGTAGACTGTGTGGACGCTCGCTGGAGAACGCCGGAGCTGAGGACCAAAGCTGACGGTGGGTTGGACTCGCGGTCGAAGCTTCAGCAGCAGATAAGACGAGAGGCGGGGTGATCTCACCAGAGACCGATTTACCACCATTTCTGAGTTTGTCTTATCGTGTAGCTTAATGACTTTAATGAGTTGTAGAAAAATTTTGAAAGCAGTTAGAAGACTTGGAGAATCAAAGAAAGTCTTTTGAGGCCAGGGAATAGTTTTTTTTTTTTCTGGAGAAGAAGCAAAAGGCTGTAAAGTCTGGTTTTGTGTGGAGTCCACTCAGAGTTGTGACTGCGGCACTGCATCCCAGTTCTTTGTCTTTGTTCCCGTAAAAAAAAAAGGACAGGAAGTGTGTGGCAGTGTGGAGGAACCAGTTTACTTATTCATCAGGTTTTCAAGTTGTAGCGGACGCAAGGTTTCTCGGAGATGATAAATGGCATCCAAAGGCCCAGGTGGATGGGAAAAGGGAGGAGGTAAATAATAGAACAGCCTGACAAACAAAGGTGGCTTCATGATGCATTGTCTGAATGTGAAACAAAGCCACAGGTGTGTGCGTGTGTGTGAGTGTGTGTTTGTGTGTGTGTGTCTGAGTGTGTGTGTCTGAGCAGGACTGATAGTTGCTGAAACTTTCCTCGTCTCTCCATTGCTGCTAGACCCCTGCAGGAGCGTTTAGCCAGCTTTTGAAGTCCTGCAGCACCACCTCTGTGAAGTGACTGTGCGGATGAAGTCGGTGCATTTGGGCAGGGATAGAAAATAGAATAAATAAATATATAAAAGGAAGGAACGTCCCTCCAGAGTGGAAATGTAACTCTAATGCAGCAGGAGGAGGTGGACAGGAAAGCTATTAAGGCTAAGCGAGGGCCTGGGGTCCACTCAAGTTTTACACTCCTACTCAGGGCTGCACCGTATCCCTGATACACAATCGCACTCTCTCACACACACTGACACACACACACACACACACACACTCATCCTCTCAACCTCCTGTTCCAGCTCCGTTCCGTCTGAACTCTTTCTCAGCGCTGAGCTGAGCAGACTCAAGGAAACGGTTCATTTAAATGTACATAATTTGCTCTCGGAGGCTCACTCTTGGTCTCACTTTTCCCCTGTGGCGCCACAGAGAAACAGCCCAGGAGAGACACACACAGAGAGAGAAAAGATTTTTATCCTGGAAGAATCCAGTGGCCTGGACAGAAATGCAGGCTGGTAAAAGCCAGGCAGAGTGAGGGCTTCAGGTACGCTGGACATTTATGCCCTGGAGGCTTTGATGCCAACATGTTTTCATCTTGTCTTGCCACCAGATTCCCTGTGCTGGAAAAGACTAAACACAATGCTGCGTTTGGGCATTTTTCTTCCGCTTCTGTAAGGTGCAAAGTAAATATTTAGCAAAGAGTAAACAACTCTGGAGAATTTGGCATCAAATGCTGATAGCTGTCTTTTTTCTGACACATGGGGCAATACAGAGCTGCACTGTATAACAATTAATATGTTAATTTGTTGTTTAATTAAAACAGAGTCAATCAAAAGGGAAATAATAATCATTTAAGCAAATTTTTAAACAAAAATGCCAAAGAATTTACAGTTTTCACCCTTTAAAATATGAAGACATCCTGTTTTTCTTTCTTTTATGTCATTGTAAATGTTTTCTTTTTCATTTTTGCACTACAAGTTGTAAAAAAACAACACTTTTGGGATATTAAAATGGTCTCCTAGAAAGTGTTATTGACATATGTCACCATTTTCTGACATTTTATAAATTGAATGTTTAACCAATTAAGACAGAAACTAATTGGAAAAAAAGCTTTATAATAAACAGAATCTAATCCAGGTAACACGGTGAGAGACAGCTCAGGCTGAGAGGAGGAAGACGGGGAAAGTAGAGGGTAAAAAGCGATTTAGCCTTTGTCAAAGTCAACACTTGGCCTTTTGCGGATCAGGAGCTGATTGTGTTGACTGTGTTGCACAACAGCTGAAGCTAGCGTGTTGTCAGAGTGTGTAAGATGTCGCTGTGTCAGAATTACTGCGCCGGAATATCAGTCATCTGTTTGCTTGTTTCTGTGTGTGAGGATTTTCATAACCTCTGGATTTATACAGGCTAAGTCTTTACGCTAACACTGACCCGTATTAACCGGGAGAGAAGTGGAGCTTTGAGCGTTTGTCTGTTTTTTTTCCAAGAACACAGTAAACAAAGCAAACAAATCCTCATAATTGAATCTGTTTGGGCTGAGTCAACTCATATCAAATAATGAGCAAACAACAATAGAGACGTGAGGGATAAAACACAGGCTTTTTTGTTCATCTTGTCTGCATGACTTTTGGTCGTTAGAACAGGTGAACAGATATTAAATGCAGCAAAAAACAAATTCAAATCATCCATAAAATCATCAATACAACAAGTGTTGGACTCAAAACACAAGGAACTGAGCTAAAAATGTTAAATTATTTGTATGTAAAGAGGTTCAGGACTCTGTACAGCACTTTGGTCAACTTCTGTTATTCTAAATGTGCTTTATAAATAAAGTTGGAGTTGAGCTGAGTGATAACTTTGCGAGGTACAGCTACAATGAATGAACATCAATCAGGAGAAGAATAATCTTTTATATGCTGTCAAATTTCAGACTTCTCTCCCTTTAACATGCAGCCTAGTTACCCTGTTTGTCTACTGAGAAGATGCTATTTAAAAGCAAAACTCACCAAGACGAGTTTTCCATTGTTCTGTAGCTCCAATATGAACTCCATAAACTTATTACAGCAGTCTCATTGTTTTGATCTGCTCTACTTTTCAGAGTGTAAAAGCTGCGATAAAGTGTTAATAAGTTGAAAAATTGTTTTTCAAGAACATGAACATAAATGTTGCCTGAATCACAGAGCAGCTTCTGATTTATTATTTAAAAAATGCAACATTTTCACATCTAAATGTCTATTAATGATTAGACCCATGTTATTTATCTTGTATAGTTGTTCACTAATATTACCCCAAACGTTTCCAATAAGGTTAAACCTGTAGAAATCAGTAAGTTTATTAAATGTAACAGCACTTTTCTGAATGTAACTTGGTCCTGTAGTTGCTGTAACTTCCACTGAAAGATGATACATCGTACAGAAATAAACTTCACATGAAAAAAACTTTAAAACATGATCTCATCCACATTTCTGCCTGAGTCACACCACACTGACACCGCAATTCCCATGATCCCTGGTTCCTTCCATGGATCATGAAACTATGTCTTTTGTTTTGATTGTGGCACCCAAATTGGCAGAAATTAAAAACTGTGCATTCAAATTTTGCGTTATAAAAGGAAAATAAAGTTGTTTCTATTTCTACTGTTTGCAAAAGCTTAAGCAAGCTGCAGAACGAGGTTTTTTTCTTCAAGGTTCACACTGTCTCAGGACTTACATGAATCTGAGTGATTAAAAAAGAAAATAAGTTACAAATTAGGGCCCAAGAGGATGTATTACTTAATGTAAACAAAGAATATGCAAAAGCAATAACCTCTTCCTCTACCTATGTGGAAATGTTTACATGAAGCAGAGACAATTTAATGCTAATATTTATTCATTGCTCATGATATTATGCAGCAATCAGTGTCCAGGGATGTGTAGTTTACTACTTTGAAAAAATTTCAGGCAATTAATGAAGATTAAGCACCTCCGTTTGGAGCTTTAGGGCTCCACTTTTGAGAAACATGGCTGCTTTCTCAGTGAAGATGATGCATAATAACAATAATCTGGAGATAATTAAACCAAACTCTGAATTATATCACTGGTGGAAGTAAAAGTTCAGTAGTCCAGGGGTTCAAAAACTTGTTCAGCTTATCTCCCAGAGACCCAAACTTAGGAAAAATATATCATGAATTGCCTTAACATATATATCTGTATTTCAGTACACAAAAAAATGCAAAACACAATGTCAAATACTCAAAAAAGCACGCTGGGCCAGTGGGTTTCCTTTGGCAGAAGTAACTTAAAAAACACAAACAATAGTAGCTATTTTTATTTATTTATTTTTAGTGATTTGACATTTATTTCTTCACCTTTATTGATCCGAACCTTTCTGGCACACGGCCTAGCAGTGCTAACTGAATGTAAACCACTGCTCATGCTCATTACACAGAGCAGCGATTGGCATGCATTAATTGAGGTGATGACCTCTGCGTTTCCCAAATGTTCCGTTTTACGTGTCTACAAAGACACACACACACACACACAAACCTGGAGTTTCAACAAATCTGCACCTCACAAGGCATTTTTCAAAAACATCTTTCTTAGTGGCCTTAAACTCTGCATGTGTATGGATGAGAAACGGAGGAAAATACAGGGTTTTTTTTAGAAATTTCTGCATACATTTAGACAAGACCATGTATTTACAGGAAAAACAAAGAGAAACACACACACACACACACAGATGCAGTGGAGCCTTGGACACTCCACTGAACCACTGTGTTGCTCGCATTGAAAAAACAAAATGTTTAAAAAAGGAGAACCAGATGGTGTAGATGAGTAAATGTGTGTGTTTTGGTCAGATCGGATCCTCAGATTACAGGCTTCACTCGCCCTCAGTCATCAGGAGACATTTGGTTCACCTGTGATTTTCTCCCTCAGCTGATGGCGATCAGCCTGGCTGAGAGGTCACATGAGGGGGCTGGTGTTTCCCTGCTCACTTGGTCGTGTGTCTCCAGAGAGTCAACACCATCAGTTGACTGTCTGTTTTTTCTGTGTGTTAGTGTGTTTGGGTTGAGTGTGTGTTGAAAGTGTTTTTTTCCCCGTTATTTTAAACTGTGTGGAAAGGATTACTCTTTAATCAAGCCTTTATTAGACTCCATATTTAGATTCCCCTTCCCTGTGATTCCAAATGTAGATTTTCTTTAGTTTGGATCTAATTGTTGTGTTAATCTCTCCTTTTTAAATGAATTAATTTGTGAATGTGAGTAGTTAGATTTCCACAATTACCTCGCCGGGACCCAAGGGACCCATTTTTGCTTTGACACTTTATGTGTGTGTGTGTCATGTGCAGTGTTTCCTGTTTCTCAACCAGTGATCCCAGTCTTCAGTTTTGTTTTTTGTTCTGGGGAAACCGACTCGGTTTTAATTAAAGCTTTAGATTGTTTGCACGGCTCTCGTTGCCCTTCAGCTGGTCAGGGTCACAACCCAACACTGTGAACTGTCTAAACACATCAGCCCTGGCCTCAAGTATCTTGTAAAAGCATTAAAAAAGCAGATGGTTTCTACAGGCCACCTGCAGTAACAAGGCAACTTTGAGCTTTATTCATGTGTTTTAATATTTTGGACAAATCTGTCCTCACTGCTGTTAAAGAAGCCTCCATTTTACCATGCTATTGACTTTCTTTGATATCTTATGAATTTAACTGCACGAAAAATGTTTTTCTGAATATTTTGTTGATATGTTTTGCATATACTAACATATTTTTTGCACATTTTTGGAACTGGTGTATATTTTTAGTAACTCGAACAGATGAAAAACCAGAGCTCAGCCATCAGTCAGGTTCATGCTTTTCTGACTCAAATACTTTGTTAGTAAAATTGCAAACACAGATAAAGTGTGTTAATATGAAGCGAAAACACAAATGCAAACAAATTCCACAAAACTAAGTTTCAGTTCTTGCCTTTTGTGCTTCTTAAATTACAAAGGTGATCACATTTAAGAACAATGATGTCATCAGTTGTAGCTGCTGGCAACCACAAGCTTTCAGCCAACTATAGCAATTTATCACATTTCCATAAAAAATAGTCATTTGCAAGCTTTGTACCCGCCAACACTGTCAACAGCTGCTTCACACAATCAGAGGGCACCAAACAATGGCTCACAGTGTTATACTTTATCATTCAGAAAAATAAATATATTAGAATATTTCAACATTTACCACAGTTTCTTTAGATTTAAGACTAGAAAGAAAAAAGGTGTTTGTTTCGACTGAAAATGAAATGCAAGTTCAAATTTTATCACTTTGACTTGATACTTTCATGCATTTTGTAAAACAATTCACCTTTTGAATGAATTCTTTCTTAGCTGTTTCCATAATTTCCTGATTAAAAAGACAATTTTCTTAGTTTTTAAATTCCTGCTAACAGGAAACCCCTTAAATTAAGGAAATCCAGTGCAGCAGCCCAGTATTAAATATAACCTGCATGAAATATGTTGATTCAACTGTGTAATAATTTAGCCGTGCGTTGCAGAGACTCAGAGAAGCACTCAACTCTTGTATTTGTACTTCCCACTTTGAATTATGTCTTATGGTTATTTTTTATTCTCTCCAAATTCAGTTTGAGCATGCTGGAGTTGCAGCTAAAAGAATAAGTCTAAAATTGACATAAATGCCACAAGAATACATCTAAGCAATAATTCTATTTAATGAGACTCATGTGAGTGTGCATAACGAGCATAATGAGATACTCGTAATGCCGTGAGATTATTTCTTAAGAGACCTAGATGTTGTCATGCAAGTGAGATATTTGTGGCTGCAGGAGTCAGTGCTGAAATCTCATGTATAAATGTATTTGCAGGCTTAATGACTCTGGAAATGAAATCATGTTGGTTTTGTCAACATTGCCACTAATCCCAGCTGTGGAGACATGGCTACAGACACTTGTGTACTAGAGTTAATTTTTTTAAAGCTGTAGTTTGTTTGGACTCTTCCGTTTGAGTAATTGAGGTTTTGCATGTGTACTTTACTTAATATCAGAGATACTTCTCAGCTCTGCACTACATCACCACAAAGTAGAGCCTGAAAACATAAAATAGTATTTAAACGACTCACATCTCTAAAAGTAAGTGTGATGAAAATATCTGTGATTGATAAGTTCATGGCCTAAAGTGGAAGGAGTCATTTTTTGAAAAACTTAGCAAATTTTATTTTGTAATATAGTTACTTTCTACTTATTTACACTCAGACCAGCAGTCATCCCTCATTGTCACTGTCAAAACCGTGACCACTGAGCTCCCTAATCAGTCTAATGGTGCCAAATCAGGTGATTTATGGCAGGTGTTGGATGACTTCAAATCAGGATCCCTGAATGGCTGCACAAAGACGTTCTCAGACTCTGCTTGATTGCAATTTTAATTTTTCCAAAATAAAAATATCACAAAAATTATGAATTTGAAATTTTTCTGCATGATCACTCAGTGAGCTGAGCTGCAGAAGCATGTGACAAGAACTTTACAACATGTCCTTCTACTTCAGGCCATGAAGTTATCAATCACCACTTGAATAATATGTGGTATCTATATGTTTGGTAACTCGGTGTACTGGATTTTCTTGGGTACAATGTTTACAATGTGTAAAGTTGAAGCAGTTTCAGCATTGCCAGAGTCCCATTAGTGCAACTTTATGTGACCTTGTTTGGACAAACCAAGCTGCATAGAAAGCTTTTGCATGTAACTGCAGCCTTAGGGTGGGCTTACTGATGACTGATCAACAGAAGGACCACAGAGACCCCGAATGTTCCCTTAAATAGCTCTCACCTCCTTCCATCTGCCCACTCCCCTCAGGTTACTTTCTGAACAACTCTCCAAACCCCACCACCACCACCACCACCACCACCACCATCACCACCACACTGGCTCTGAAATATGTTTCAGACTGTTTTTGTAACAACTTTTTTTTTTTGGTGTCTGTGACTCACTTTTTTTCTGAATGATTACTGTCACCGCTAGAGCCGAGAGTCTGATTACGTGGGAGTGGTTTTTTTTTTTTCTTTTTTCTTTGTTGTTTCTTTGTTTTTATTAGATTTTTTTCCCGCATCTTTTAATAGCAAACGCCTGTATACAGTCATACTGGAAACCTCAGGCTCAATTAGTCATAGCAAGTAATCTGGCCTTTAGCTGAAGCACTCTAGTCCTTGCCAAACTTTGCCGGCTGTCATGGCAACGGGTGACACTCTGACATTTTCAGTCGGGTGCGTTTATCACCTCACACCCTCCCTGTTATGTATGCCTCTGACATTTTGGGAGGGGCGGAGCTGGCACCAGGCGCAGACGATGCTCTCGCCAACAGAGGCATTTTCATGTGTTTGTTAATGAGGACAATTTACTGTATGTTTGTTTGCTCATGTGTATGCATATATGTAGATACCTGTTGTTGCTTACATCGTACTCAAGCTGTTGCATCTCCTGCTTTACGTCTTTATTAGATATTTTTTAAATTATACGATGAAATCCTTTAAGTGTAGAATTTAAAGAATATCCAAACAAGGAGTGGTGCCGTGAAAGTTATCCATTATAAAAAAACATTCTGAATTACTCACAGCTGCGTTTGCATGATTCATCTCATCTCATACTGGATGCATGTGTGAAAAAATATCTATTCTTCAGTATTAATGTGCCTGTGTTCGTATGCATATATACAGACCTTGTGCTTACGCCTCTAGCCCAGTAATTGAAAATTGAATAGAACAGTGAAGTTGTGGGCTCATGGCTCATGGCCTAATTTGGCAGATGGCTCACTGAATCTCTCCGTGGAACCATTCCCTCAAGTGTGTGTGTGTGTGAGTATGTGTGTGAGTGTGTGTGTGTGTACGTTTTTTCCTGCTTGTGCAACACCTAAGAGACAAAGACTCCTCAAAGCGTCCTCCTAACGGTTAAAGTTAACATCAGGATCAGCAGTGGAAGTTGGAAACCTCACGAGGGGCTGGTGGGGGGGTTTTGGTGTTGGTTTAGTTTTCTCTCTCTCTCAGGCCTCATTTGCCCTTCTCTCCTCCCCTGTGGCCTCTTTCACTTTGCAGGGGCTCATTACCTGTTCAGTTTGTTTGAAACGTTGTCTCATTCCCAGTTAATCACCAGGTTAATGTATTCAGTTCAGGAGGTGTTGAAACTTGGTTGTTGCCTCCGCAATTGTGTGTAAATCAGCTGCAGTCAAGTCAGATTATTCCCAGTTAACAGACAATTTAACCCTGCCCACTTGAGCCTGTCTGCTCTGTATTTCTTAGACTGTGAAAAGCAAAGGATGTTGTTTGGTATGTTACAACCTGATTCGTAATTTAATTTGGTCTTTTTTCTTTTGGTTAGGATATGCTGAGACGTGGAGCAGCGTGAGAGCAAAGTTCTCCAGCCACCTGATGATCAGAGATGATGTAAAAAGGTCAGCACTTCTGAGTTAAAACTGAGGCTAAAAGTGAACCAAACATCATTATGAGTCTCTCATTAGACAGTATAACTGTGAGTTCCAATCAATTAGTACAAGTACAACAGAGCAAAGTCGAATCTAGAAGTTTGTATGGAGACTTTTAGATATTTACAACAGACATCATCCTCTTCTTCTTCACTTTGAAATAAGAATAATTAATTTAAAGGTTTGTTCAAATCCTGCATGATCACATGATTTTTCCTTCTTGCCCTGTTTTTGCTTTTTTAAATAACATTCACTGGCTGTGTACAATATTATTATTGTATAAATCATGACCAAACCTACACAAACAAGGTCCAGACTGTATTACAGTACGATTACATCAAGTGGAGAGGTTGCATATTGCAACCAACTGAATATTGACAGGTTTCAAACATGTAGATAACTGCTGCTAAAAATTGAAAAAAGTCTGCAGTAGCAGCCCTAACTCTAACCTTAATACACACCCTGTTAGACCTATATACTGGAACTTTAAAGGTTAATGTTAGGGTTGAGGTAAGAGACGTTGTTGTGTTGTTTAAGATTGCCAGTTGGGGCAATAATTCATTGTGTCAAAGGCAGCTCTCATAAGTATGCAGAGAGACAGTGGGAGCAGGAGACAGAGAGGGAGAGCGCTGTGTAATCTGAACATATGGTTTTAGAAAAGAATGATGGAATTGTCTTTACAAACCCCCCAAACTTTTTTTTTATAATTTGGCACATCTCCAGAGGTCCTTTCATGTTTCTAAATGACAAACAAGTCACTGATCTAACACATGCCGAAAAAAAAAAAAAAAAGAGGCATGAGATGTGCAGGCAGCTGCACGCCTTTAACTTTAACAGCATGAAATACATTTTTCACCAGTCGAATCATTTCCACTTGTGGTGCAAATGCTCACGTTTCCGTGCGAACGTGTCGGCGGGCTCATCGCGGCCTCTCCACATTTTTCTCATCCTTTTATCCGTGTCTTTATTTCGGCGAACTTCGGCGGTCAGGAGCAGGTTGTGTGTGAGCATCTCCCAGTGCGCCTCCCAGCGAATGCTCCACACTGACACGTGTCTGTATGTGTTAATCACAGATGTCTATTTCTCCCCCCTCTCCGGACTCCTCCAGACCTCCCATGGCTCCCTCCCTGTCTCCCTGCATGGAGCGAGCGCAGCACAGGTGACACAAGGCGGCATGACTAGCATGCCACACATCCATCAGACTGCGAGAAGCAGCAGGAGAGAGCAAACTGAGCTAAATTTGGGAAGTTATTACTCAGTATAAACTGACTGCTCAAAGTTACGCAACAATCTGGAGGCTTCTGTGTTTCATTTGAAGTTTGGCTTGATTACTTATTCCCCGCTAGCACTGTATTTCTCACAGACATCTTTTTGAGGCTTCATGTGCTGTTAACAATATTTTAATTTGCCAGCCAAGGTGACTACTTGTCTTACTTGTCAATATCTATTTTATCTGCATTTTAATGTCTGAAATAGACTGCGTAATGGCCTCTCCTGGTCGAGTGGGAGTAATGTGGGGAGTAATATCTCCTCTTTGACATTTGCCCTCTGCATTTCTGACCTCATCCACCTCTCTGCGGTTCCCTGCCGTAGGCCCGAAGCTCCGTCTGATGTCCGCTCACGCAAACACCACAGCGCTCAGCGAGCATGCACACGAGCACAAACACGAGCACACACACACTCAGATTCGCTGCAATTAGAGTCATATGGTGTGAGCTTACTGCCTCCCACGATTCTAACCAATAAGGTCATTTTGTAGATGAAGGAAACAAATACTTCCATTTCTGCAAGTTGCCAGTATTCGAGTGTACTCTCCAACCCTGTCTTTTCCTTGAACCAAACAGTGAACTGAATCTGATTTGCAGTGTGGTATTCACAGTATCCTCATCTCTTTTCCATCTGCAGAGTTGTTGTTTCTTCAGAGTCTTACTCTTCCTTTTTTATTCCAACTGCAACATAAACCCAAAAAATGATTAATGCTAATGTGATGGATGTTTAAGATGATGGAATGTATCTTAAATGGTTTATATAAAATAGTAGAATGAGTGACTGTAACACTGAAGAGTGCGTTTAACGAGTAAAATTGTATTTTTTACATATTTGTGGTCCTTTTCCTGCAAAGACATTTACACATTTGGCTGCTGTTTGCCTACAAAGATGTTTGTTTGTCTAAGCTACATAATTGAATACCATTAATGTAGCAGGCACCGCCTCATAGCCAAGAAATGGTTTGATCTTTGTTTAAAGTGTGTCAGCTTTTTAGCCCTATTAGTAGTTTGTTCTTCTTTGGGGTGTGTGCAGAGCACTTGGGAGAAAGCACTTTAAAAGGTCACTAATGCACTCAGCCTGCTGAAGGGGAAAAAAAGGCATGTTGGTTGTTTGTTTGTGCTTTTTTATCTCTCTTTACAGTGCGTTCTCTCGAGATGCGGCGCTGCAACATGTGAAGATACCATGGCGTTTACTCCGGGAGGGAGGAGGAGATGGAAAAAGTGAGAAAAAATTGACCACATTGAATCCTGTCCATTTCTGCCTGTAGCATGTAGGAGAAACAACACACGCGGTGATCAGACCTTTACGAAGAACAAAAGTACAAGGGGGGTCGAAATAAAGCAGCGGTTGTTAAGAGTTAAAGCCAGAGAAAGGAGTGAGGGTCAGAGGTGTCTGAAGTTCTGTGTGTCAACTTTTGTTCTGCTGCGGCGGCCGCGAATGTGTTGTTGTAGTGTTAAAAAAAAAAAAAAAAAGGTGTATAGGAGGCAGCGGAGCGGCGAGGTGGGGTCATGCTGTCACAGAGTCCTAGGGTTGGCCCGCAGATAAGAGCATGGGCGACTCAGCTCAGCTCGGCTCGGCTCGGCCGCCTCCCCCGGCACAGGGAGTGACTGCAGAGTACACCTGGCCTGGCAGCTTCAGACCATCCAGGGACAACTGGGAAACGCTTCTTCCTCGGCCGCAACCCAAGCTGACAAAGGGAATCATGCGCGGCGGTAGGAGCGAACAGAGCGAGGTTGACAGTGTTAATGTGTGACTGCGCTATCATGCAGAGGTTTTCTGTGTGTGCGTTCACGCTCGTGTGTGCGTGTGCATATAAGCAGAGGCTCTGGAGCGGCAGGAGGAGGCCTACTGGTCTACTAACAGCTGTCTGCTTTCCTAACCTTTGTGTGTGTCATACCAGGTTACAAGCAGGGCACAGTAAGCAGAAAGGAAAATAGGTGAAAAAAAAAAGCGAAAGAAAAAGGTCAGCCTTGAACATAGAAAGACAATAATGGTGCTAGAGTGCATGCAAGTCAGAATTCTGAAAGTTATCACTGGAGATGGAAACCTTTGGTGGACCTTAACCGGCTGCCAAACTGCTCTCACGCAAAACTGTTTCTGCCCACAGGGATCTGCATTAAAGTTACTTTAAAATGAAATATGACCATAAAGATTACATCAACCAGTATCTTACTTTACTTTGAATGAAGGACAAGGATTCAGAGAATTTTAAACCTTTTTTCTCCAATAGCCCTTCACTTCATTTAACTTAACTTTGCCACCTTTTAAGTGAATATTTCTAGAAATTTGCAGCAGCCAGTGCGAAAAGAAAGCATAACCAGACATGCAGTATGCCAAATTTCAAATATAGTTTTTAAAAAAATCTATCCTGACTGCTGGTAATTTGCAGACAGACTATGTCGAAAATAATCACTCCCCCATAGATTAGACGTTAGTACTTGATTCTGCGAAATTAGTCATTGGTTTTGAATGGCAAAGCAGTGAAAAAGGGATGGTGCTGTAGCAGCGTAAATGCTGTGGACAACTACTTCATCTCATTATTGGAATTTTTCATCATTGAAACACTTCAAAAAACCAATGTAGGACAGCAAATACGATACAATCCAAAGTAAACTGGGAGCAATTTGGGACACAGCTTCTGTTTTCTTGTCTTCGGTGGGGGGAGGTTTGTCAGAGAGCACCCATTATCAGCATGGGACACACCTGGGCCCTCTTTCCTTTATGACAGCGGGTGGCATAACTAAGGCCTTTTCACATGTGCATTGGTATTTACAAAAAACCATTTTTTTCTTCCGTTGTTCTAAAAAAAAAAACTTCTGTTCACACAACCAATATTTGAAATCAATCTACGTCCAATTGAAGCGCTGTCATGAGCACTCCAGACCAACAGGTGGCAATATAACCCTAACTCCACAGCCATATTGGCTAATCACAAGCCCGGAAAGAGCAATTACTGGTAGGCTAAGTGCAAGTAAAGGTTCGTGCAGCGTTGGCAGCGGGGACTGTGGAAGTGTTGTGGGAGTGTTGGAAAATAAGTGACCTGAGAAACTGTTCATTTATGTGTAAACATGTAGAAAGTCCTGTTAGCAGTGTTAGCACCTTCACCACAACGCTACAAGTTAACAAAGGTGATAACAGCCCACACTGTGACGTCAAACACTGATAAACTGTGCACACCCTTTAATCACAGGTCCAAAAGTGTTTGTGGTGTTGTCGTGTCGACAGGAAAAACAGTTCTGGTTGTCTCTTCAAATAATATGAGATTTCAGAGACCTATGACTGTGTTTCTGTGAGGATGAGAGGACAAAACACTTGGAAAAAAGTTGTGGAAAATTTCTAAGTAAATGCAGAGAAGAACCAAACCAGGAATCACCGGAGAGGCTCCTTTTTGCTGCCTGGTGCATTCACAGGAAAAAAACACTGCTAACAGTTTAAGGAGCTGTTGTGCAATCAGCTGCACAAGTAGATTTGGAAAGACTTTAGGCCTGAAGTTTGACTGCTGAAGGTTAAAGTGTTTGTTCATTTTTTAAAGTTGGGTCATAAAGGTCTAAAGGTCTAAAAGACTAAACAGATGAGGCCGGAGAAGACTTGCAACTCCTGTTTTCTGTTAAAGCATTTTGGCTGCTTGTTAAAACTATAACCTGTCTTAAATCTTTTGCAGCTTATCTGTGGTTTTTATTGTATACTGTCCATTTGGAAAATGTTATAGCCACATTTTTTATTCAAAAAATGTTGACTGTTTGTTGCGTCATCTGTATCATTCTTTTTTTATATTGAGTTGTGTTATTCCTTCCTCATTGCATTGCATCCACCACACCCTGACCCAGTGATATTACAGATTTGACTCAAACTGCTTTATTATTCTTTATTCTGGTATCTGTCGAGCAGCTCAACCTGCTTTTTCCATGAGCCATGATGCTCCTTTTTTCAAAAGCAGATGTTTGTTTGTTTTTTTGTTAGAAAATGAAGCAGGAAATCTTTTTTTCTCCTTTTGCCCCTTTACTTCTTCCACCATCTGTGTTTCCAAGAAGCTCTGACAGTTTTAAATCCATTCGTGTTGAAGAGAAGCCATTTTCCCGCTGTATGCCGGTTTGTGTAAACTAGAAAACTTCAAACAAAGTCTGACCTGCTGTCAAACACTAAAATGTAGCTGGTAATTGCTTTTTTTCCACACATAGTCCTGTATCAAATAATAATGTCTCCAAAAATTACTGTTAAAATGATTTACAAATGTTAAATACAATCAAACAAGAATCAAATATGTCTCATTTCCCACCTGTATGCATTAGCTTTTTTTTTTTTTGTAATGGAGGGAAACAGATGAAACGATACAGAAAGGAGTGACTGCTTGCTTTAAGAACAAAGTAGTGCAGACCAACATAGCAGCCAGTGTCACATCCCATTCCTGCCAGGTCTTAGGATTGTCCACTCCTTGACACTTGTCCAATCCAAGCTATCACAAGCTTTCCCCTCCAGCTTCACGCCAGCTAATCTCTCCTGACACCTCACACAGCCCCGACAGGGAATCACTCTACCCTGAAAACAATCCGGCCCTCCTCCCTCTCCTCCCCAAATCGGTACCAGTCCCCCCTCTGCTTCTGCCTGTCTTCCTTATATTTCTCTTTACCCTCCCTATCTGTCTCTTACACATTACTTTTCTCTATGGCCTACTCTTTCTCTCCTGTCTCCATCTGTCTTTGTCAAACCATATAGCGCTCGTCTTCTATCGCGCTCAATCTTCCCCCACCCTTGCTTTTTTTTTTTCTCCTCCACTCTTCCGCACTGGGTATATCATCCCTCTGTTGATGAGAATCTGGGAAAAAGAGGCTGTGATTGCCGATTGAGGAATAGCCCGCGTTTCCTTGAGTACTCATCAGCATTCAAGAACTGCATTTTACTCCACTGGTGGATGCTGCTAAAGTTGGAAGGTCTTTATCTCTTAGCGCAGCTTTTGCGATGGTGAGAAGCTCGCAGGATAACTTTAGGATTGGACTGTGGGAGCA
>JAQMCX010000021.1:5985157-6006590 GCA_029814765.1 Acanthurus leucopareius
CTTTTTTTTTTTTTCTCCTCCACTCTTCCGCACTGGGTATATCATCCGTCTGTTGATGAGAATCTGGGAAAAAGAGGCTGTGATTGCCGATTGAGGAATAGCCCGCGTTTCCTTGAGGACTCATCAGCATTCAAGAACTGCATTTTACTCCACTGGTGGATGCTGCTAAAGTTGGAAGGTCTTTATCTCTGAGCGCAGCTTTTGCGATGGTGAGAAGCTCGCAGGATAACTTTAGGATGGGACTGTGGGAGCATAAACACAGACATCTTTCCCTCGACACCCATCACACTAAATATACTTTACTTTTTATAGAGAAAAGAGAGATGAGGGACTTGCTGATAGGATCTTTTTTTAATGTTTGCACTGACAGGCCATTGTTAATTCTTAGTTTAAACAGAACACGAAACACACATTTCCAGTCATGTTGTTTGCACTGTAGTTAGTTAGTCTCACAGAGCAAATAAGATCCTCTACAGATCATTTTCCCTAATTAGCTTATTTGGGATACAAGAATTCTCTCGAGACAAGTCACTCCAAAAATCCCATTTATTATTTAAATGTATTCAACAATTCCAAAAGATAAGATAGACAAACATGTCATAGATTTCATTTACAAGCTGTTTGTTCTTCTCATCGTATCTATAGAGGCTCCCCACCCTACAGAGCACAATCTCATTGGCTGCTGAGTAAAATATCTGTCATTGGCTGTGGCACAGAGTAACTCTGAAAAGGAACGATGTAGCTATGGCACGGCACATGCTAAGATGCAGACACTCACTGTTTATGCACAGACACATACGTACTGTACTCACACGCACACACACACAAACACACACACATTCATACGCACATACAAACGTGCAGTCATAATAGACCAAGTCACTCATCCAATCACTTTCATTCTCAAGCAAGCTGTCAGGCCGCCATGTTGAGTAAATATTACCATAATGCCTGTGTGTCAGTGAATATGCAGCTAATGAACGGATGACATCCAGTAAAGCTCAGAGACACTGAAACAGAAAAAATTGCTCACTCACTTTTATTGTGCCTGAACCCCCCACCCCCAAACCTCCCCACCAGCTCTCTTACTTCTTCCTCTTCCTCTCTCCGTCTTTGTGACTTTCACTCCCTTGCCCTCAGCTTCAAAAGTCACTTCTTTTTTTTTTTTTTTCCCTGTGCAACAATTCTTGGAGGTCGGCACAAGCGAGGGGGGGGGGGTTAAAAAAACGAGTGAGCTTTTCCAATAGGGTTACCTCTGAATCTGAAGGTTTTGCTTCCTCGGCCGGGGCTGCTTGTGCCGAGCAGAGCGTCCACATAAAACTAGCACATCGAAGAAACAATTTGAACTCTACTTTTTTTAATCCGAAACAGCAGCAGGACACTGTGTGTGTGTGTGTGTGTGTGTGTGCGATAAACAGCGTGAGGTGGTTTTTGTGAAAAGGATTTCTTGTCTATATGAGATGTTTCCTTTTTCAGATACATTGGAAGGTACAGTGCAGAATGTATTATTCTCCACATGAACAATATACGAGTATAGTTACCTTGCTGTACTCAGCAATGAAGAAAAAACATCCACTGCCATGAAATACTGACAGTCTTGTTTGAAAGATTTCTTTTCCAGCTGTTAGATCTCTGAGCTGCGTCACATATAACATCTCACAAATCTGTTCTCTCAGTCAAACAGAATATCTTCACAAGGGACAAATATATTCTTTTTTTTTTTAATCTCATCTGTGTAGAATATTATGCATGTCTACAAAATAAAAACACAATCTAAGGTAAATTGCACGGAACAACACTACGAGTTTCAGTCAATTGAGTCCACTGACAGCACAGCTGACTGTCGCCGCTGTGGAGAGAAGAGGTGAGATCATCCGCTTTTTGCAGGGTTTTTCATTTTTGTCGTTGATATTTCTGTGCAATGGAGCAGGGCTGAAGAGGAGAGACACTGAAAAGCGAGGAGCTCCTGACATGTCGGCATTGTGGCGAGGAGTGCAGAGAAACCAGCCCACCTCCACCCCACGAACCCACTCCTCCCATGCATCCCACCCGGCTCCTCTTAGTGTGTCCTCGAGAGCTTTGCATCCAGGCTCGGCTACAGAGCCTGGATGTCTTGGCTGATGGATACGAAGCAGAGGTGTCCGTGATGATGGAGAGAATTAGGAAAACTAGAAAGCATTCCGGCTTTTAACACACACCCTTTCCCCCCCAAAAACCCCCTGTTGTATAACTCTTTCTATCCATCTCTTCCTGTCTGACTGTCTCTGTGTCTGTCTGTCTGTTCTCAGTCTGCGTAGAGGATGAAGCCAGAGAAGGTGCTGTACTTGTTGTTGTTGCCTCCATGGGCTTTGCCTCCGTCCAGTTTGATGTAAACCTCGTCCCCTGCGTCCAGATGGAGGATGACGCTGTTGGAGGCGTAGTCGTAGTTCTGGTCGGCGTCTTGGGCAATGGCACTGGCACGAACCTGGAAGAGAACGCACAGACGGACATGTAGGAGAACCGGCAGGCTTGTCAGCTACAGAACAAAGCAGGAAATCAGCTTGATTCATACAGAACAAGTTGTAATTCTCTCAAATAGCTTCCACAGGTAGATAAATGTACTGATTCACTGGTAAATAATAAATACTTAACGTATTTAGAGCTTGAAAACAGTTCAAATATCTCCACCTAGGCTGCATAATCCTCTATTTTGTTAATTAAATAATAAAAAAACCTGTTTTTTCTTTTTGCAGATCAATTTGGATCTCCACCAAAAACAAGTGACATATTTCTTTTTCTGTGTCCTTAAGTTCATTATTTTTTTATTGATATTTTTCATGAAGATTTCGAGATATACTGCAAATTAATGAGCAAACAAACAAACGAGACTGAAATTGATTAAACCTTTTTCTTACATCTTGGCAGAAATAATGAAGGGACAACCAAAGAAAGCCGAAAAAACAAAATTGTCACAAGTCTGAGAAATTACTCTGCTGCTGCACCACAAGAGAAAAACTACATGTGCTGCACAGAAGGACAATTTATCAGTTAGGGAATACCAAACTGAAAACTCAGTTTTTCAAGTATATTTTTTTTTATTTTGGACAAAAAAAAAACAAAAAAAGTTTTTCATTTTGAAGTTAAATGAATTACTGGGCACAACAATGGCACAAACCGTTCTTCATATTGATATTAAACCTACAGGACCAACCAGAGGGTCAGTCACCTCAGGCCTTTTCTGTCCAACAGATTTATGGTTTCAATCAAGTCTTTCACAGAAGACCTAACATTCAACCTTGGAAGGAAAGGTCCACAGAAAGAAAGAGTTTTGGGAACTTGTCAACAGGGCAGGCTCTCGGGGGCTCGTCATTGTGGAGAAAAAAAAAAAACAATAAAAAAAAAAGCATTGAGGACGCCCACTGAAACTAAACAGAAATATTTGGTAACTGGTAGTGAAGTGAGACAAGAATCATTGGAACCAGTTTCCTTTTTTCATCATGCAAACTCATTCCAGGATTTTTTTTTAGCTTCTTGTTTTCCTGACTGTGTGTTTTCATGTGTGTGTGTGTGTGTGTGTGTATTCATGTGTGTGTGTGCATGTATATTCTGCCAGTCTGGCTATAGGACATTTGGAACCTTTTCTAAATAACCTGTCCTGGCTAATTAAGACCTCCACTGCAAACATGCTCGCTCTCTCTGGGGAGGAAAGTATAGCTGCAGTGCCAAACGGGCACTGAAACAATAGCTTTGCTTCCAACCATGAGGGTGTGTGTGTATGTGTGTGTATGTGGCAGAGAGACAAACTGTGCATATTATCCTAGGAATGACTACTATAAAACACTGTGTCTGAATTTGCAGTTTTTAAGATGTCTAACTGTTTTTACAATAAGCCTCTTTTTTTGCAAATGCAAATATATAAATAAAAAAAAACTAAGCAAAGTGAGGAGAAAGTTAGAAAAATCAGCAGTGACACAATGAAGGTCACTGACTGGATGTTGCCAGCAGACAGTGTGTGTTTCTGTCCGCTGAGCCAACAGGCCTAATTAAATACAGCCTAATCCTCAACAACAGTCATAAACTTAAACCTTATTTTACTGGCTGTTTTCACAGAATAGACAACTATCAAAACCTCAAGTCGACTCCAAACCTGGGGCCGACATCGCCCACAATCTAATCAACCACCAGCAGTTTTAGATTTCGGCGTGTTACACTAGTGGCGGCTCGAGAAACAAGCCTCAAGCAGAGACGAGGAGTGGGCTACAAAGGTCTGCTAACCTCTCGTCTGAGTTTCTCCCTCTGGGGCCGTAAGAGGCTTTATAAAAAACTTTTTTCACTTGTAGTTGTATCTGACCTGGAAATAGACTTCCATGTGTAAAACTGGCGCAATCAAGCAGCAGTAACGGCCCAGCAGAGCATCAGCATGTCTGCAGGTCAATGAGTAACAAACTGCAGATAGCAAAAGACTGTTAAAGGGTTCAGAGCTGCATACTGACTTCAATTACTTTCATGTTCGTCCGTCAGGTAACGTCGGTGACCTGGTTTGACTCTGAAAAGAGTAACAATCCCAACCTGGATCCTAAATTAAAACTTGTTGGTACTTTAATCTAACGAGCACTGTTTCATTTGAAAGTCCAAACTGCTGCTTGTGCTGCAGAACAAAGCAATAAAAAAGTGCTATTTTTTCCTTTCTCCCATTCTGCAAAGTATCTCAGCACTATTTAACAGTTACTAACAAGGGCAACTGTGTCAGTCCCAACTTAAATAGAAAAGAATCGAATGAAAAGATCATTTTTTTTCTCTCTCTCTCTCTTGAGATTAAAAAAAGGAATGTACTGTACATCATTTAAAGTGGCCACTGGGTAAATAAGCCAATTAGTCACTTAGTGTGGTCAGTGAGGTTGAATCAAAATCAATATTTTACGTGCATTTGAAGTGTTTTCTTGTGGCTCATTATCGAGTCTCTTAAGTCCATCCTCGCCCTTGTCTTGGCTCGATGTTTGTCCACACAGCTCTAAATGGGGGGCTTTTTCGAGCGGGTGTCTGTCGAAGAGATAGCCCAACAGGCAGCAAAGGAGAATGCCCAATAATTAGTCGGCCTATTTAGGGACACACAACAGGCATATTGACGAATGTGAGGAGAGGCCAGCTACTGACAGAGATCCCCTGCACAGAAAGCAAAACAGTGGCCAGACCTAACAAGGAGCCTGGAGCAGGCTCTCCGGACATTTACATGTGTTTGAAAATAAAAGTATAGCTTTCTTGCACATATTTAAATGAGTGATTGAGAGATTTATTTAAAGAACCCAGCGTTTGTTTCTGTTCTGTTGGTTATTCTTGAACTGTTTCTCTACACTTCCAGATGTGACTCCTCACACAGTCACCGTGGGTTTTTTTTTTTTTATCATTTTCTATTAGTTCTGTGTCTGAGGTAAAGTTTTATTAAGGATCTCCCTCTTATTGTCTTTTCTGCTGCGATAGCTTTCACTGATTATGCTAAACCCTCAGCTCATCATCTGTTGGTTTTTGAACAACCTGCATTTGGAAACAAAAATGTGCAAAGGACGTGCAGAGGCGTGCAAAGTCTTATTAAAATATAAAGCTCCTGAACTGGATATCAAGTAGTTTGAATCACTGCTACAGGTCACGCTAGGACACAGAAAAAGTTAGTCATATTATTCTTTAAATTTGTAGGTTTCCAAGCTGCAAATGGTACAAGAATTAAAAGCCTGTGAAAGAGACGAGAACATTCTTTAAGAGAAGGATAAGAGTCTTAAGTGCACTTCTCCTGAGCACTGACAGACGGACACATTGAAGGTTAGAGTGAGTTTTTCCTACTGCTACTATAAGAAGCATTTAAGTGGTAAGGTGCCATATCTGAGACACCTTATTTTGAACCTGGCCAAAGCAAGCTGCGTGCTAAAGTGAGTTGGTTGCATTGCAGCACAGACCTCTTCACAACACACAGTTTCTCTCTGAAACCAACATCGTACCTGCTGCAGCAGTGTTTCTGTGTCAGCTATTCAGCTCATTTGTAAGAGTAATTAACACTAATTTTCTATGATTCAACATTAAATAAAAAAGCCAGCAAGGACTTTCAAAGGTTCCACCATGATAATAATGTTAAATTTTAATTACTGGCAGCTAACTGTGCTTTTTTTTTCTGCTTTTAAGACCAAAATTTTCTGCTGGATTTTTTTTTTTTAGTGAAGTCCTCTTGCAGACCAACAAACATTCATTTCTCTGAATGATTTTCAAAGACAGAGCTGTTCTTCGCTTTGCCTTCAGCTCACACATTAAATTAGAGAGCAGAGAGGAGCAAGGTTGACACCTCTTCAGCCTTCTTAACGGCATTATTATCATCAATGATTTAAAAAAAACTCCATTTTGTTATGGAAGGTGAAATGAATAGAAAAAAAGGAAAAAACAGAACTTTTATTGTAAGACAAATCAATTTAAAAGAGCATCAAGTTTGGGCACCAAGGTTTAAGTAACATTTCAATAAAGAACCAGACAGATTTGACTGTATCTTCCACATCACTTTCCTTTCTATGTTTAAAGGAGAAGCAGGTGTTGAGGGTGTGTCAGACTTTTTAAAAACCCACTGTAGACAGTGAAGGTCACGTTGGTGTGAAATGTGCGAGAGCTTTAAAGGCTAATCTGGATGATGAAATTCTGAGGAGAGGTTTTAAGACGCAGGAGTGATATATGGAATATTGTACAATTTTTTTTTTTTTTTTTTTTTTTATTGTTTGTCCTGCTGATTAAATCTGGCACAGCTCATATCGATGTGCAAACAAAGCCTCCTGTTCTGATTCCAAGATGCCCACATCCGGTGCATATTAATATGATACCATGTACCCCGAGTCAACACCGTCCTATTAGGTGGGTTACTGCTTTGGGTTGGAAGGGGGGAGCGGCGGCGGTGGCGGTGACGGCTCAAGAGGATTTGTCGGTGGGGATTTTAATGAAACTTAATCAAAATATTTGCCTTCCAGATGTTCACACGAAACCTGGGAACCTCAGGCAAAGTCACAGATGTGTATAAAGCTTAAATTATTCTTTTTATTTGCTCTTTAAGGAGCTAAATTTAGTCTTTAGTCTTTATTCAGTCTTCCAAGTGCATGATTGATGTTAAATTGGGAGGAAGTGGGAGAAAATAAAAATATACCATTTTTCCTTTAGTAGACAGAGGACTAAGGAAAGCCCCTGTGAAAGAAAACTTCCTTCTTTCTATTTCTTCCATAATGATATTTTTGTTTTGTTTCTCTGCTCTAATGGTTTTTATCCCCTTCTGAGACTAACTGCCGCAGTCTAGGCCTCCTTCGTTTGCTTCCAATGATAAGCACGCATTAATAAAACCTCTAACTTTTTTTGAAATAATGTTCAGGGAGCTCCTATTGGAGCTTTTTTTTCCCTTTTTTTTTTTTTTTTTTTTTTTTGTCTCCAGTGCGCTCAAGGAACTAGTTAGGGATATGAGCCTGAGTTTTAAATCCAGGGTATGAGGGATGTATAGCGAGAGATGAGCAGGACAAACAGTCAACTGGCAGTGCGTGACCTTGACGCGGAATATGTAGAGGAACTTTGACAAGACAAACAAAGCATGAGGCTGCAAGCGGCCGCTCCAGCGATGGCAAATGAGGTGTCATGCGATGTTGTCTTCCTCGTGGCTGCTCGTGCATGTTTGCATCCGTCACATCGTCAACGTGATGCCTTTGATTGAATAATATTCCAAGTGGAGACACAGAAAATTCAAGGCTGTGCTTCGAGCTTAATAGGTGATTTGCGCCTGAAAAAGTGAAGTGGGGGATTCTCTCAGATAATGCATTTTAATACTGTGAATGAACATCACAGTCACCAATTTTAAGGGTGTTTGTGTGTGGAAAAGCGATGAATTAATGGTCCAGAATGCTGCTCAATCACAGCTCCTCAGCATAGTGGTATTTTCATTTCTTTTTCACAAACAGCCTTGTTAAAAAAGGATCTTGCATTGTTTTCATTTACCAGGTATAGAGCCCGCTATTGCACAGTTGGGTTGACTGAAGATATTTCCGTGCTAAACTTTTATTAGAATGCTTTTTTTAAAAAAAACAAGACAGTTCTTAGTTTTATCTTTGGTGTCTGGTGCAGCAGGAGCCCTTAACGTCCCACTGGGACAGTGATCTTGCAAGAGGCTTTGTCACTGTGACAAGGACATGTCTCGTGGCTTCTCTGACAGGGATTTGTTGACTTGATGTTGAGCCTCCATTTTGGATCAACGAGTCTATTGGCCCTCTTTAAATCAAAGTGTACTGCCGTCTAATTGTGTTTGAACATTCCAGCCGTGAACTGCATGCTTAATAGCAGCTTAGATAGCTTGCCACTGCTATTGAGCCTGGTCCAACATTTCACTGCACCACACATGCAAACACACACACACACACACACACGCAAGCTAGAGGAGAGACATACACATACATCTGCATGCATTTTTTGGCACACACACACACATGCACACACATGCACACACACACAAAGTGATGAGATGCAATTTTACTGGAATAATGAGAAGAGAAAACCACGATAGGTTGCAAGAGAATTGTGGTGTCAGAACACGGTGGGTCTCCCGTGTGTTGCAGGTTTATTTGTCGGAGGGGCCTAAATGAAAACATGATAAGAGGAATGAAATGGTAACAGGAGATTTGCCATCTGTCAGACGAGAGTAGAAAATTTCACCAGCTGTTCTCTTCGTACCTGCTAAGCCTCCTCTGAAACAGAATGACTTTGCCCCACGAACCAATGGCTGTTTATGAAGTCGCTTGCATTAACGCTAAAAGGTGAGTCTGGTGTCAGGTACTGTTTTTTTTTTGTTTTTTTTTTTTCACGTGCACCAAAGCTACTTGAACCAAATACCTAAGAGACCTTCAAGAGGCCATATGACAGCATCGCAATTCAACAGAGGCAACAAAGACAGTTTCTCCTGAAAGAACTGAAAGAGGAAAACAGCTGTGGAAAAAAAAAGAGAGGCATCAACTTTGACCTGTAATCCAGCCACTCCTTTCTTTCTTGTGTCTGACTCATCACGCTCAGTCAATTACTGAGATACACAGAACTGTCTGCCTCCAGCACCACGACCACAATCATTGCTCGCAGCATTATCTGAGAAAAGACTTCTACTGCAAAATTTTCCAACCTTTGTTCACACTAAGCCTCTTTTTCCAGTGTGCTTCCTAGTAACCCTGAGGCACCGCAATTTCCCCTTTTTCTTAAACAAAAAAAGAGTCCTCTAGAAGAAAGGCACAGTGAGTGTCTGTATCATCCTCTCTTACTGGGGCTGTTGTTTATGTCTTACCAATATTCATTTAAAGGGGGCAGGAGGTGTTAAACACATTGAGTTATGTACTGTGAGTCATTTGAAGCCATCCACTTGCTGCTTTCCTGTGAAGACGGAGAGGATAATTGTGGGTATCACTGAAAACTGAAATCGGGGGACGGCTAAATGTCAGGGGCGTGGGGAGAGACAGAGAGAGAGATGTTTGCATAAGAGGGCCAGGGGCACTTGTCTGTCTCCCATATGGCCCTCATTATAATGAAGAAGCCTTGTGAGTCAACACCATAGCATCCTTGAGTCAGCCAGCCACAGGAGACAATCCATAGTCTATTTTAGACCGTATGTTTTCGCTCTCATAATACGCGAGACATTATAGCAGTATTTTATGAGCTACTTAATCTAAGAGGCTGGTTCAGGGAGTGTGTGCACTCCTGGGCTATAACGACTTTCTGTTTGAAGAGCTCAATGTAAAATGTTTAAGGTAATATTATAACTGACAAGTGGTGGGCAGATTTCAAGCAAGTTTTGAAACTTGACCAATAAATGATAGATTTTCTTCCCTGTTCTTGCAGATGACAGCTCGATGTCATCTTGACATTTCCAATCTGTGTGGTATTTCCTAACAACATGGGCCAATCTTCATTTGATAGCCCTCGCACCTAATTAGGCCAGCTCTAATGTTCCACTCGGCAGAGTGTCAAATCCAATGTCCAATTACACAGCAGATCAAGGCCAAAGGTCCGCCTCCACTACCTCTCTGGCTGATTATAGAAGAAAATGCCACGCTATACATCACACAGATAGAAATGGGTCTGTCACAAAAAAGGAAAGAGACACACACACACACACACACACATGCATGCACACGCATGCACACATACACAAAAGGGGATCAATACAGCAGGCAAAGAGGCTGAGTGACTGAGGGCGGTTCTCTCAAACCGAGTCTGTCTGTTTCAGACAGAGTCTCTCTGTTACACCAGGCAGACACACAGAGGCCTCTCAGTGCTCGAGTCAGACCAGATGAAGAATAGCAGGTCAGAACATTACCAGAATGTTAAAATCAATCAAGTCTGAGTATTGATAATGTTTAGTGCTCGCAAAAGGGGCTTAATTTTTTAAATTTTTATTTACTGAAAAATGTGAAAACTGTTACTGTTCAAAAAAAAATCAATCAAGACCACAGCCCATCCCCGAGTGATAAGCTGCTAAATCTCCTTTTTTGTTGTTCACACCCGTCTTTACAGCGTATGTCGATAACCGAATCAAACACAGCAGACCCTCATCCAGATGGCTCAACTCCTATGTTTAGTGTTGAGATTGACACCACGTTTTTTAAACACAATGCGTGGGTTTCACCTGGATAAAAACCAGCGGGATAAACAGCGTCGTGTTCGTGTGCATCAGAGCTGAGGACCCCCGTGGAGGAGCCTATGATGGCAAAACGGTTTGACGGGGCACTGACACACGACAGAACCTGAAAAAAAAGAGTCTCTTGTCTTTAAAGCGAGGTGAACGCCAAAAAAAACAAACAAAAAAAAAACACTGAGGGAAGGATGGAACGCTCCAACCTATTCTGTTATAGTGCAATGCATCACTTGAGAGCAATGAAGAATATTGATGGCATTGTGTGTTGGTAAATCAATTCTGGGATAGTGCAGCCTGGTTTCTGTTTCACTTTTAAAAAAAAAAAAACTTTCCCTGAAGATAAAAACTTTCTGCTCCTTTTAGAAAAGTGAGCTCCTGTAGACCTGACATAGAGGAGAGATGGAGGGCAGTGCACAGTTGGGGCGGGTTTAGGCAGCGGGTTAGGAGGGTGGGGGTGTGTGTGTGGGGGGGGTGCAAGCATGCGCGTGTGCGCGTGTTTGGGCGCGTGCCGACGCGTGTGTATGCGGGGAGGAGACTGCAGCGGTAATTGCTAGGGAAGAGCCATGTGCACGAAGGACGTTGAAGCTTATTAAAGGAGGAGACAGAGTGATTATTCACTATGGTCCTCTTGAGAGACTGACGCTGAAGTCATTGCTTTTAATTAACTCTGAAACGGTTTTGCGGATTAATAACAATATTAAGAAGGGAATGGAGAGGAGAAGCGCAAACACATCCTGGATCTGGTTCAAGCTTTTTAATTACAATTAAATAGACACGATGGCACAATAGCACAATAACTGTCTTTTTCTGTCATCTTTTCTTTCTCCCCTTTCTACTGCATCCAAAGAATTTGTCTTCATTGTCGCCTGTGCATCTCTAAGGATGTGTCCACGACAGGTTATAGCAAAGCATTGATTTATAGGAGTGTTAAGAAGTGGTTGAAATATTTGGCATGGGAGTAGACGAATAGGCTATGGAGAAGCCAAAAGAGTGTGTAGAGAGGAACCTGGGAAGCAGGTACAGATGTGTGCTGTGCTGAAAATAGATTTTTTATTTGTTGTTTACCAGGAAGCTCACTTCTTTTTTTTTTTTTGGTCTAGTTTGAAAAGTGTCAAAGTTCTGGGGACAGTGTTGGGATCCTTGTGTTGCACTCTGCCAAGTCAAAAAAGTAATAGAGGAGGAGAGGAAATAAAGTAACCTATGGATGTTGATGTCAGAGAGAAGCTCCAGAGTGGGAGGAGCACATGGAGTGAAGCAGCACTGCAGGGCTTGGAAACCCACAGCTTCACGGAAGCCAAAAGATGATAAAATACCAGTATTGTCCGCAATTCCCCGGCCTCCCCTGTCCCAACTCACAATCTAGCTTTTTGCAACCTTAATGAGCTGAGGAAAGCACCACTGTGACTGCAGGAGCTTCGGTTCGACTCTCAGGACTTCATCAATGATGCAGCAAAAGATGGCCCAACATTTATAACCATTTACAGTCATTTACACAGACTCAGGCTCTGGGGCCTTCTCCATCAGCCAAGCACAACCTAATAAACACCACAGCAAAAGGGGTGCATCTTAATGCATAAGCAGTGCATAGGACAAGGGAAGACAGAGAGAGAGAGAGGCAGTTACCACTTTATAAACATTACTCGGGTCTCTGGAGGTGCACACTGTGTGCGTCTAGCTTAAGTATCTCCACACCCTCCTCTTGGGAACACAATGAAGCAGGAACAGAAGGCGTTTTATAGGAACATATGTTCTTCTCCCCCTATTGTACATCAATGCTTTTACACTCACCCATAAACATTACTGTTGAGTGAGACATTATATATAGAAGGTTATTGCTGTAACTCACTTTTTCTTGCTGGGTGTGAACTTGGCGAGGGTAAAGGAATTAACCTCTGGGTGCCTGCAGGTTTTGTTTTATCTGCATGCTGCACAGAGCTTGCTCTCAGCACCTGTAATACAGGTTGCAACAGAGCATCGCAGCAGTTCGCAAAATAGTCACAAAAATAGAACCTGGGCATGGGATTCTTTTACATGGACAAGAATTTTTCAATTTTTTCTCACATTCAGCGAGACTTTTAAGCCTAGATTTTTCAATTGGAGGAATTTTGTTGCTTAGCCATGTTTCCTTGAATGAATAAAGCTCTGCTTTCATTAATTGCACTGGAGTCACTTGGAGATTCAGGCATCCAAAGTGTAGGACTGTGCACCAGAATCCAGAGCTCAAGTCCTGTCTGTGTTGGGTTTGACAGCAAACACAGGTGGGTTAAGGTTAGTGAAAGGTCATGCTGAGTTTAAGCTTGGCTACAGTTTTTTAAGGAAAAGTCATTTAAATTTAATTTTTGATGTAAATATGGATTATGGAAAACACTGCCCATATGCACAAAACATATAAGTTAAATTTCATTGTGAACTGCTGTCATACCAGGTTGTAAAGTGAGACCCCAACAGTGTTCCTGCCTTAATATAACTCTGTGTTTATTAATTGCGATTAATTTGGGTTTATTTTGAACTTGGCAAATGAATGAAAATTACACAAAATAAAACCATTTCACAGCCAGCAGACCTGACACACATTAGAGAGGCTGCTGAGCCATGATTTGAACAGACAGTTGGAGGGTCAGATTTGGTGGGTTTTAAGCTTATATTTATAATTTATCTCACCTCATCGCAGGGCTGTGTTTCTGACTGTAAACACGCTGAGGACGGTGAATCATAATTTCCAAATGTTCATGAAAAATGACTAGAAGTAAAGCATTTTCTACACCTTAAGTGAAGTTAAGTAAGTATATGTTGAGCTCATGGGCGAAGAGTTAAAAAAAAATGTCAATCATTGGCAGTTTTTCTCCCTAAGACACTGTGTCTTTATGTGTATAATTTACTTTGAGTGCAAACAGTATAATGGCAGGAAACAGGGAACAACTGAGCTTGAAGCATGCAGTTATTCATCAGAGATGCATGACAATGTGTGTAAAATGCAATAACCCTTAACTTTTATATTTTTATTTATTTATATATAGGCTAATTCACTTTAGCACAGCTATGAACTTGTGGTAAGTATTTCTAAATTATTTAAATGTTATTTTCTCCCTTGATGTCTCTCTAATTAATTATGCAGGATCACATGTGAAACCCTTTTTTAAAAATAATAGGTTGATTTTTTCTTATCTTTCTTTTTTAAAAATTGATGCATGTTCCTTTTTTTACGTTTGTCATGATACTGGCAACAAACTATAGGACAGAGATGCAGCCTGAGCAAACAAAGCATCTGTAATAACTGTGGTGTCACATCCACCTTTTTACGGGCAAAATGCATTTGGAAACCGCTTTGAAGATAACAGATCCGACAAGTGATCGGAAGGCTGCAAACTACACTGGCACACATCACCAACCTGAGAAGACCCCGCGGGGCGCTAAATAAAATTAGTGCCCCATTAAAATGATGCATCAAAGGAGCCGAGAATAGATCACGTCGACGTCCTAATGCGTTTAACACCGCTGCAAAGTTAGATGGATGCAGCGGCGGACAGGCAACATAATCCGGTGTGCTTGTACAGAAAAGTGAAGGTCCAAATATTGTGATCGATAATTTTTAATATTTCCGTCTTCTTTCTTTTCTCTTCAGCGTATACAGAAAGCTCAAGCCAGGGCAGTCTTAAAGTTCTATGACATAGAAATTAGGTGCTCACGTCTCTAATAATAATAAATAATAATAATAATAATAGTAATAAATATATGTTGGCCATGACACTACTCAAAATGAAAAAATACTAAACAATCATACTAAAATTAAATTAAATGCCAGCCGACCATATCAACATCTCCAACTCCAGCAGAGTCTTTTTCATCATTACTCCTGATCCTCTCAGCACTCCAAGTGCCAGCGTTCCGGCACAAACTGCCTGTAAATTCCTCTGGATATTAATTCTAATTCAGAGAAAAGCGAAACGCCTGATCGGTTTCCAGATTTTACAGAGTGGGCTAAAGGCAAAAAGGATCGGCGCGCACTCCTCGTGCAGCTCAAACCGTGACCGTCCTTTGGATTGCGGGATGCGGCAATGTCAGGACGCATCATGCAAAGAGAGGACGCGGGTTGCAACCAGTCAACACTTCTTTATCTCCAGGCGCGCTGGGTGCCACAGCTGTGCGCTCTGGGCTTTGGAGGCGCGCGGCAGATGCGCACGCTTCCCGCGCAATGTCACTTTTTATTCACTGGCTTTGTGGAAAATATTTTTCCTACAAAGCGGATTTTAAAAAAAAAAAAAGAATACAGAGGAGGAGGAGGACGAGAGCGTCAGAGGAGTCAGGTATGCGAACAATGAAGAAGGGAAAGTCATAAAAAGTTTCTCAGCACTAACCTGGCCATTCTTGCAGAGGTCTGCCCACATGCTGGTGCCGTCCCCTCCTCTCATCAGCACATGGTAGATGAAGAAGTAAGTGCCCGGTATGCTGCAGATGAACTTGCCAGAAACACCATCATAGTTGTTGCCCAGGTTGGTGACCACGTCGTCAAACTTGAGGATCTCGTAGCCTTCGTGGGGGTTCTTAAGCCCTGCGTAGAAGGCCACCCGAGGCACCGTGCTGTAGGTGGCCGTGCTGATAGCTCCGTTACCCCCCAGACCCAAAATCCCAGTCCTTCCCTGATCCCCTCTGTCACCAGGAGGCCCCGCCGGTCCTGGTGGCCCCGGTTCTCCCGGCGGCCCCGGCGGTCCAGGCTTGCCCGGCCTGCCAGGCTTCCCCTGTGGGCCCTGCAGTAAGGTGGAAGGTGGAAGCACGTTGCTGTGGTCGCTCAACGCCTCTGCCTCAGCCTGGAGACCGGTCGAGCTGGTGCTGCTGGCCGGAGTGCCCTTGTTCAGGTAGGGGTCGCACACCATACGACAGGTGCCCAGCATCTCATAGTGGCTGGCATCTGTTCCCACAGAGCTGACGAGCACGGGGATGAGGACCACCAGCACCAGGACCAGCATAACCCCTACGGCAGCCGCCACCAGGGTCTTCCTCCCGATGCTGAGTCGGGGAAGGGGCTGCGCTGCCAGCGTGGGTCTCCCGGGGGCTGAAATGGTGACTGCTTGGTGTGGGGAGCCTGTCACCGAGGAAAGGGACCCAGAGATCCCGAGAAGAGTTGCAAGAGGACCGGCAAGTGTGTGAGGGTGAGACAGAGACCCACATACACTTGATACTCCTCTCTGCTCTGCTCAGCCACACTAGAGTAGGCAACCAGTCATTCACACATGCATAAAGACCTAAGGAAACCCAGGCATACAAAGGGAGACATTCAGCGCGTACTTACAAACACAATCTGACTTGTGAGAAGAAGCAACAAGGATGTAGAGCCCAGAGGAATGGAGTGAGAGACAGAGGGAGCGAGACAGAGGGGGAGAGAGAAAGAAAGAAAGAGAGAGAGAGAAAGAGAGAGAGAGAGAGAAGGAAAATGATGAGAGTGGGTGAGTGCGAGAGATACAGAGCAGCCACTGGATCTGTGTGTGTATGTGTGTGTGTGTGTATGTGTGGTGAGTTTGTGGTGCCCGATTCTCAGGCTTGGCTTTTTATACAGCAGTACCAGCGGAGCCCCCCCCGCCCGCCTCCCCTCCTCCTCCCCTCCCCTCCCCTCCGCTCCCCCATCGAGTGAGAGGTTGGTGTGGTTACCTCCCCGTCTCTCTCTCCCTCTCTCCCTCCCTCTCTCCCTCCCTCTCTCTCTCTCTCTCTCTCTCTCTCTCTCACCGGCTCACTCAGAGGAAGGACTCTCATCACTCTGCATTTCTTTCTACCACTCTTCTGAACCACCGAGGAACCAGCACGACCCCCCCCCCCGACCACCCCGGTCCCCCTCTTTCATCCCCCTCTCTTCCACTCTCCTCGCTCTCCCTCCTTTTTTTTTTTTTTTTTTTTTTTATTCCCACTTTTGATGCCGTTTCTCACTCCCTTGCTTTTTCCTCTCTCTCATCAGCATCCAGCCTCTAAAAATAAAGATGGAGCTGTGGAAAGACTTTTTTTTTTTTTCTTTTCCTGGAGGTGGGTTCTAGAGATTCATGCATATACAGTATGTGCACAGACACAAGACAACACTTAAGTCTGCTATGCCAGGAAACGCTTGCAGCATCTCAAATTAAAAAAAAAAAAAAAAAGGTGCTAATTACAAAAGTTATTGCCAAGAATGAACTCATAAGCCAACAAATGAAGAACTGTTAAAACTCTTGGTGGCACATCGCATATGACCATTTTTTTGGGGGGAAGCAGCCAATCTATGATCCCGTTAGAGGACACTGATGATGACGCTCTTCTGCTGTTCTTCCATTCCCCTCTTTGCCTTTTCCCCTCATGTCAATAACCCTGTTTCTCCACCTGAATGTGCTTCTTATTGGTGTCTTTCTTTTTTTATTTTTACTGTATTGATTTCATTTTTTTTCCATCAAATTAAGGGTCCTGGTTGGTAGAAAGAAATCTATATGCAGCAGTGATGTCATTCGTTTGACATTTTCATCCCTAACAGTGATGAATGGTTAAGTAAGAAAGCAAATGACAAAGTCTGTAGATGGCAAACAAACATAGTCATCATGTGAAGTAGGTGTCATGCTCGCAAAGAGGTCGGTCTCCACTGTTTTTTGGTTTCTAATACAGTTCAGAACACAAAATGGACAAATAAATCAAGTTGGGCGGAGAGAATATGAAACGTCTGTGTCAATATGAACTACCGATTTGGAAAAAAAAGTGTTTATGTCAGCCTCACGGAGGCAATGGTAAAAACAGCAGAGGCGGGCATTTTTCTTTTGCACTGATATCTCTGGCTTTGAATCGCAAAAACCGAAGCCAATACAGCTGCTAGTCCAACACCACGCACAATCCAGTGATGTGCAGTTCAAGGTCACGAAATCTAAATGATCAGTTGTGTTCAGTCTGCTACAATCGTGCTGGAAAAGAAAGTTTCTGCTGCTTTTTTTAGGCTCAGTTCTTTCAAAATGAGTAGAGTCAAAATGTGAATGCCGCCATTGTGTAACTCTTCTGTCATCTTTTCCTCAGCCTTTTTCTGTTTGTTTTCTGTGTTTACTTCCTGTTGCTGGTGGTCTAGCATTGACGAGGGGCTGTTTAAGCAACAAAGGGCTTTTTCTCTTTTTTTTGCATGAAACTGTAAACTTCTGCTGCAGTTTGGCTTTTCATTCACACAACAACAACAACATTTTAGCAGACTAAAAATACACACTTTTGAAAGCAGGTTCCAGAGTGTAACCTTATGAAGACACCATTCTTAACCTCGCTGTGTAAACTGGTGGTACACAATTCTGGTGAAAACTATGACTGCAGAGCCTCATTACATGTGGCTATTACAGCTTCCAGCCTACAAACCAACAACAAGAACAATGGTGATATGAGCTTTGTTTGTGCTGCAGGAGCTGCTGAGTTCAATAACTCTCCTCCAGCAGAATGTGTGTCCAGGTAAAGTGTTTTCCAGCGTGCATTCACCATCATCGTTTTGTTTGTTTATAATCATACTAGGCTGTATAGGAAAGCTTTGCACACAGGCACGCAAAGTAATTCTGTGGTTTTAATTTGTGAAGTGCCACCTACTGGCCTTGCATGCATCTGTCACGCATATTCAGTCTTCTTGTGGATCCTTGTGCACAGGGATAATTTTAAAAACATCATATGAACCCAAACATTTTAAAATGCAAAGTTAACAGCTTTTAGCAAAAACTGTTATCATGTGAACGGGACCCAAGTGTCTGCAAGTTTTCAGTTTACTCACCATTTTCATTCATTAATTCCACATCTTTGTTTAAACTTGTGCTAATCAGTGAAATTAACTGGTGTAGTCATCAGTTGGAATCAAAGTCTGCAGAGTCTTGGCTTCCCATGTCACTTGGTTGATTATTTCTGGCTTGGATTGGACTATTTGTGCCTGAGCTGGACCGAGTTTCTCTGACGGATTGAGATGGATCAATGAGCAGGATGCCTGACTATTTGTCACAACTACACTTGACGTATCACCAGCTATTTTGCTGCGTTTCTCTCTTCATCATCATTAAACGTCAGTTGCAAACTTAGAGCATCATCGCTTGGTTGTATAATTTATCACTGAGCAGAGTTTGTGAGACATGCCCAAATAACTGGCACACCAGGTGTGTCTGCAACGCATATTTGCCTGTTTTGTTTTATTCCTCATAACCAACATGGAGTTTGCCTATATGAGGAAGCACACAAGCCCTAAATTGGTTTTGGGGTTTGTTTAGGGGGCCATTGTTTGTTCTTCACACCTGCCGGCTGTAAGTGCCAGTCAGATCACTGTGCCCCAAATCTCTAAATCTCTGAACCACAGAGATCAATGCGCACTAGAGAGGACAAGGAGGAGAGCGGTAGTGATGAAAGAGAGATGAGAAAGAGGGGGAGATGAGCGATAGAGAGGCAGAAGAGGAGCAAGAGGTGCAACACAGACGGGGAGTTAACTGCTGTCACAGCTGAGCTTTATATCATTGGAGCTGGTTTGTTTTTCTTGATTTGTTGGAGCATAAAGAGGGAGAATCCATCAGTGTCAATGACAGTGGTGGAAAGACGTATTATAATGGAAGTGACATGTTTTTAAAGTCTGAGTTGCTGCATGTGGTAGAGAGCGATTTTTAGCATCTGAGCTGCATTGTTTTGGTGATGTCTTTATAGAAAGAACAGTTAGGAGACCACATGAGGGGCGCAGAGTTAATGTTCCTGTCCACCACAAAGGTTTGCCTCCCTGTGGTACTTTGGGCCTAATGCGTTGCAGCGAACACATTTGGTGTTTCTGGCAAGTGGGAAAGCAGACAAAGATTCTCAGCCTTCCCGCCGCACTGACTCCTACTGGTTAGTCGTAACACTGCGAAATGAGGAAACATTCAAGTTTTTATGCTCATCTTTGACAAGCAAAAAAGATATCTGGTACATCATTTGGTGCATTATACAGCACCAGATTTGCATTTACTGCCCTTTTCAGACCAGCAAGATTCAAAGATAAGACGCTGCAAAAACAAAAAACAGGAAGAAAACTTTTACTTTTAGCCTATGTTGCTAACTTTGCAGGTGGGATAACTGTCATTAATGCTTCATCAGTAACAGATTGACCAACTCTTAAAAGTTTCTATGGTGAATTTATTGACTTGCAGTTTCTTATTTACACATTCAGCAATTACTGAGCAACATTTGCATTTAGCTCTTCTTTGGTCTCCAGCAACTCCTCAGAGAAAACGTCGCCTTTTACAAACAGGCAGTCATGCAATCAATTACCCACATAAAGATATGAATTAAAGATACTTTAAGGTAATTCCATACTTGTAATCTTCAAAATGTCATCTAAAAAGTCCAGTAAATATATTCGAACATCTTAAACATGACAGGGTATTAATGATAACTGTGATATTTAAAAAATAAAATACTGTCATTGTGTTCATAATGCACTTTAGATAATATCATGCAAATTATACAGAGCCTCTTAAATCATTTCCCTTTCTCTCTGTTCACACTTTGTCACAGTGGAAGGCTGTAATGCTTCCGTAAATAAAAAATATCAAAAGTGTAAATGTTCTTTTTGTACATTTACGAGTACAGACTCTTTTCCCACCTTCCTACAGTTGGATTTTCATGTTAATTAAGTCGCATATAATGAGACAAAACACAATAAACAAAGGTGAAAGTAAATTTGACTGATAGCATTATCATTTTTTTTTTAAAAATTTCCGTGAATATTTCACTGAGACTGTTACCTTGAATTATTTAAAAAAACAATAATCACGCAGTGAAAATTAGTACAGTTAGTTAATTTTCGTACGATGCAGTGCCAAATATTCATTTACAGCAAGCCTATTAGCTCAAGAATAGACCAGAGCACTAATGTTTGCTTCTTTGTAGCACCTCTAACCCAATAATAGAAAAGTCTCAGTTCATGTGAGAGTGTTGACTTGATTTTCTCAGTCTTTGTCTTCACTTGGTCTTAATCCCATTTTAATTAAGTCTTCCCTCAAAATGAACTGTGGGCCAGAACACCTTATTTGAGCTCACGTCAGGCTCTAAAATACATCCACTTGCATCTTGGTTAGAGAGGACAAGGTCGCTGACATATAAGCAGCACATGAGGATACAATAATTTTTTAAAAAGTGTAAAAAAAAGTGGGCTATTTTATGCATTTACTTTAATTCTTATGGTATTTGTTTTTGAGAGAGGACTCTGAGAGGTTTTGTGCAGCACAGCTGACTGGACTGTCATGAGAGGGGAAGCTTTTGAAATACAATAAGTGAGCGGAAGCGAGGACAAGACAAGAACAGGAAACCACAACCCCAGCAGCACTGTGTCCAGGCGTCAGCCACATCCAAACACACCTCAAACGCTTTTTTAATCACTTTGTTGTTCACCCCGGTTACAAAGAGATGGGGAGGCAAGAGTCTCAGAAGTGCACAAGGGAAAACCACAAAACATGGAGCAGTGAGAAGAAAAAAAACAAAAAAAACAAGGATCAAGAATTTGATTTTTTTTCTTTTTTTTTTATAAAAAAAAGAAAGTTTAACAGGTCAAAGAAACAAAACAACATCACAAACACACAAGCAAACACAGTAGATGCCTCATCTCTAGTTGAGTTTGTGTCTCTGATTGCCTCCCTTGTGTTGCTCCTGGCCGAGGCTTATCAAAGAGCTCCTTTCATAAGTGCCAGGATCAAGCCACTGCTGTGACTGCTTGGCACCCACTGAGGTGCTTTGGAGATGGGGGGGCGTGGGGGGATGAGGAGGGGAGGGGGAGAGGAGGAGGAGGAGGAGGGAGGGGGGGTCTTA
>JAQMCX010000021.1:6006690-6078416 GCA_029814765.1 Acanthurus leucopareius
CCCCCCCCCCCCCCCCCCCCCCCCCCCCCCCCCCCCCCCCCCCCCCCCCCCCCCCCCCCCCCCCCCCCCCCCTTCAAAACAAAGAAGGCAAGGCAGAGGAAGTCAAAATTGAAGATGGTGAGTGAGGGGGAGATGGCGCATTTGTGCATTTAAAGGAAAATGGGAAAAGGAAAAAGGTTGAGTTCGGAGGGGAATTGCCCACGGCTTCTGCAAAGTGTCTGTGGAATAAAAGTGTGTGTGGGTGTGTGTGTGTGTGTGTGTGTGTGTGTGTGTGTTTTCTGTCATGACAGAAAGTGGGAAGTGGAGAGGAGGACAATTTTCGAGTCTGGGGAGGAGTTGTTTTATATATGTGCTGAGAAAATTAATATGTATTTGCTTTAAGCCTCCTCTGCCTCAGTGATTTCTTGCTGACGCGCACTATAATGCACAGAATATCCAGGTGAATGCAGAAAACAGTGAAGGACATGACTCCAGAGGAAACGAGCAACACATACACACACACACACACACACAGAATGCCCTGAGGCCATGTGTTTCTCCTCACTACAGCAGCCACGGTCCTATCCAGCCTGACGTCTGCCCTGTTTACTAAAGCATGTGACAGAGTTGCATTTGTACAAGACACAGGCTAATAACTCTGACTGCGCTGGCCAGAGCTCATTCACGTAAAGTCGAGTCAGCCGAGTGTTTGTGCATTTTCAGGAGCAGCCTGGTCGCCACTATAATATTTTTACGCAATATGTTTTTTACAAAACACTGATATGTAAAATTTGTTCATTTCTAATGTATCAATATTTCAGCAGTTCATCAATGTGCCTTGTTCTGATTAACTACTCATACTACTTAACTGATTTTTTTTACCCTGGCTAAAACCGAGTGTTCGAAGAGACGATTGCAGAATTTTACCACCATGTGTGTTGCAGCTAAAACAGATGTTTTTAACAAGACATCTGTCAATTTTCCAGCCAGTTTGTAGCAACCAAACCAGACGCTTTTATGTGACGATAGAGGAGCTTTCAACCAGGTCTATCAGGCCAAAACCTGATCTTTTCTTAACACTAAGTCATTTTTGTGTCTAAATGTGACCAGACCTTAACCACAGATATGTAAAGTCTCAATGTTTGAACAGAAACATAAAATGTCAACACAGATTCATTCCTTGTAAATGAGTGATTTGCAAAGTGTTCCGACCACTTTGCATGTGATGTCACACATGCTGTCAAATGGACATGATTGCATGCACTTTTCAGTTCAACGAGGCAGCGAAAGTTGCATGCTTTCTATGCAAGGTTATGAAATATTTACCAGCTGATTACACTGACACCCTTATCAGCCGAGAGAAGAGCGCTGTAAAGACAGTTTAGTGAAGATGTTCGTGATAGCTGGATTATGTCACCCATGAACATGGCTCGATCTTAAGTCTCTGTTTACACGTTGTCTTTTGCTTTCCTTCACTGAGCAGCAGAGCTCCAGGGAAATTGTTGCTTAACTTGTTGTCTCCTAATCTGCACATGAAGGGGAAGTGAGAAACCGCCGGCTTACTTCTCCACTCACTTGCTGCAGGGTTTGTAGCTAATATACCCAGGTATCATAAAATATGTGTCGATGTGGTGTATCGTCTGTGTGTGTGTGTGTGTGTGTGTTTTTGTGATTCATGTGTGCATACCCTCAGTCTGCCTTGCCTGCAGCGAGCTGGTCGTGGCTTCACTCGGTCTTGACTTCTCTCCCTCCAGGCTCCCAAATGATGGGCTGACCTTTCCACCTCGGTCAGGACTGCAGCGTCACTCACAGCATGAACTGAAAACTCATCTCCTCGCTAAACACTTCACATCGCTCTCCACTCTACTTTCCTCCTCCACTTGCATCTGATTTGAATCGTGCTGCTACAAGAAAGGTCAGAATGCTGTGCTCTTGCAGTACGTCACATTTTGCAGGATTTATTGCCTGAGCTTTGAGTTTGAAGCACTGTACACAACTGTTACCATTTGTCATTAGCACTCCAAGATACTCAAGAAATAGCTTTTTTTTCCTCACACTTCTTTACTATTGAAAACAGAACTAATCCTTGAAGAACAAAAGAGGCGACCATGGAGTGTAAATAAATATATGGTTTCTGGCACAGAGTGCAGGGGGCTAACGTAATGAAACCATATATTTGTCCCTTTGCTTAAAGATTTTTCAGTTAAACTTGTTTTGTTTCTTTGTGAAGACTTAAAAAGAGTAGCTATGTGTCAAGTCCCTGCCCAGATCCTTCATACTGCCTCAGGGTCATGAAATTCAAAGTCTGTGTGTACCTTTATATGTGGGTTGTCTGCGGATGAGTGATGAACGTGGGCCGTGTGTTCCCCAGGTGGTCCGAAAATCTGTCAGGTAGCATCATCAGTCAGGTGTTACGAGTGCTTTGATTCTAGATGTGAAGGTTAATTGTTTTAATTAGCATGTGTGAGTGAAATGTGGTACAACATTACTGAATTGTTATTTTTGTCCTGAGAGTGTGAAATCTCTCTGTGTGCAAGAGTTTTTTTTTTTGTTTTTTGACTCATCACTCATCCAAGTTAATTCAGCATTTCATGATCCATCTGATGGGTTATTTAATTTAAATCTTTGGTAAATATTTGCCACTGAACAGACACATTCATGCACAATCACCGCAAAACTTGAGTGCTTTAAATAGTTCTTATCTGAGAAATATAAAAGTGAGGATTTTTTTGTCTTACTCTCTCCATTTGTGTTTGTTCTCCCTGTTTCCCTCTCCTTGTTTGACCCAAGGGAAGTCCCAGGGTGGTTTCCTTCATCCAGGCATTGAAGACAAGAGCTTGTCAAAGCCTCAGCTGGAGTTCGGCGGAGGCTCTCTGTGGCCTGGTCTTGCTCCCAGCATGGCAGAGCTGCAGCAGAGAAGCCACAGTGGAATAATCTGTCCTGGGGAAGTGGATCAAAATTCTGTGGAATAGACAACTTCCCCCAAAGGGGAGATGAAAGGAGGAGATGAAGAGTGTTAAGAGCGAGATGTTAAATCCCCTGTGTTCTTTGCAGTTATCACAAGTAAACATACTTATACCTTGTGTTAAAGGGGGTGCGTGCAGGAAAAGGTTTACTGAAGTGAGCCACTACAAGAACTGAACCGATGATCTCAACAGGACGGAGATGTTTGGGGAAAACAGTTTGTTGCTGGGATTAAGATAATAAGATCAATAACATTCTTATATCTTTATAGCAAAAATGACTATACAACCAGCAGGTATTGAGCTTAATTGAGTTTTTCGGGGGGGCTGGTTGGAGGTCGTCTGATTTTATTAATTTGATCATTAAATATATTGAGAGAGTTCAGTTTCTTGTGTTCATAGACAGAAGTTTTGTATTGCTTTGTTTTTCATGGCGTGTTGGCCTCATCTTAAAATAACATCTACACCTATAATAACTGTAAAATATGCAAAATAGTGAATTTATTATCCTGTACTGATGTTTATATTAAAACCACTAGGTTATAAGGTAGTAATTTCATTTCTCTTTTAACTCAGCAGCAACAAAATTGTCCAAGTACATCAAAGGTCAAGGCTCCACATACAGGAGGCACATGCATAATGAAATCACCACATATTTTGCTCTGAGCCCATTGAGTCTGCAAGTGGAAATAAGGAGGTGTGTATGTGTGTGTGTAGTGTGTGTTTGCATGTGTGTGTACTCACTTTGGGAATAGAAGCAATAAAGCTGCTGTTAAAGTATCTTCTCATCAGTAAAGAGGGATTAATGCAGTAAAAGCAAATGTAAACCATTTATCTACATATCTGTCTCACTATCTGTAAAATAAACTAAAGATAAAATGGGATGAATCCTCATTCGGCACGTTAATATGTCACGTTAAACTCCCTGGTTTCCTTACAGTGCGATGTCGTATGGCATCATCCTCACTCCTCACTCCCCACCCACGCAATCCACCCACTGCGCTCATGCTGTCAGTCACCCGTGGGCCTGCAACCTCCAACCTTCGACCCATGCCAGTGTTACACCCATCCCTGCAGCTTCCATCTCACGGCACGGACCATCCACACAGCACTGAGCATTATGCAATTGGCATGTATTTATGTATATTAAGTCCTCTCGATGAATCATGTGCAACGCAGAGGGAATTTCTGATGAACTCCGATTAAGTTCCTGTCCCTTAAGCTCCCATGTCACACTGCGGGCTCTCCTCTCAGCTCAGTTATACATCATATAGCCATCAGGGAGGAGGGAATACAGTACAAAACATCATTAATATGAAAATCATTAATATGGATCTGGGAGCAGCCAGAGCACATCCTGAAATAATGAGAAACCCATGATTAGTAATGCTGTATCTCCACATTTGAGCACACATTTATTATTAATCATTCAAAAATAAGTGTGGGAAACATTGCACACATGTTAACAATGTTGAAACTAAAAAGATTAGAAACTCTGTTTTCTGCAGCCTCTGCTGGATGGGAGGATATGCTGGACAGCACCTTCTGCACAGAAGCTGCTGACCTTGACCTTGTGCTTCTTTATGATTCAGATTTCTGTTTAATCTTTTACTCAAAAAAAAAAAAAAAAAAAAAAATCCTCTGGCTTGGCTGAGCATTTTTTTTTTTCCAGTGAAATCTTTCATGAGTGAGCTGACCACCTGACAACACACCTGGATCCAAAAACGGTCCAAATTTCTCCTGTGAGATTAAAGGAGAGAGAGAGAGTGAAAAGGAGAGAGAAGGGGAGGAGAGGTAGAGTGCAAAGGAGGCTGGGTGGGGGGGGCAACCCAAAAAGCAGTGGTACCCTCCCTCCACCCTCCATACTGCATGGCAGTTAATTTAAATTCTGCAAGGAGACAACCCATAAATCACCTCCATTCTGACTAATGGCTTCTGCAACTGAGGGAAAACTCTCGCCTCTCTACCTGGAGACATTCTGCACTGCAAAAAAAAAAAAAAAAAAAAAAATACAGGCTACAGTTTGGTTTGTGTGTGTGCGTGCGTGTGTGTGTGTGTACGCTCACTCAAAAAGACAGTTTTTTTGAAAGAGTCAGCAGCACGACTAACCCCTTCCACGTGAACAGCTTTCACTGGAGGCAGAAATCCCCCTGCGTTGGGCCGCAATTAGCCCCCCATAACTGCAACCGTCTGACGTCAGGAGTGTGTGACACGAAACTAACCTTGGACTGGATTCCAAAATCTCACCCTGGGTTAGACACACACACACACACACACACAAACACACACACAGCTCACCCAGATCTGTGAGTCATAAAAGCTTTTGTACATTTCTAAGTGGTGGCACCTCGGGGGTTTTTTTACAAAGTTTGTTTCTAATTATGTCACATCAAATGTTTTTCTTTGTGTCTAAATCTGTGGTTTCATTGTTATTTTAGGACGGCATAATCATGGATTTATTTGCAGCAGGTAAAGAAAAATGCCAACAGTCAAAGTCCAGACAAATCGGATTATTTTTAAGTTTAATATCTTTAACTTTTAATAAATAATTAAGAGGTTTTTTAAACTTTAGATGTTAAAAATTATTTGACCATAAAAGTATAATGTACTGAACACTTGAAGCATTTTTAGGGGCATTAAAAGCAATTACTTTTAAAGTGGGGTATTTGTCGGGCATCTGAGTGTCACAACTAGTCGGCCCATTTAAAAAATGTACTATTAGCTGTTCCTGTTTACTTTGTGGCTATTTGTGCACACACTGATACTTACTTTAAAACTGAAGAAAACTTTAGGGAAACAAGATTCTCAGGCAAGTTCTGGAGTTAAAAGAGCATCTTTTCTAAAATCTCTATGTTAAATTATTGACGTTTATCATTTATTATTATGATATTCATTATAACCAGATAATTTTGTCTTTGGAAGGTTTAAGTCTCACTGAATCTAAAAATAAACATCTCATGTTTGAGTGTTTATGACTGATTTTTAACTTCAAGTAGTAAAAGTTTTTGTGAAATTTACAGCTCAAAATTCATTCTCTTTATCGCTGCCCCACCCTGTTCAGGTGTGCAGTGCAGTTTGAAAACCTCTGAAGATGACCAGGATTTGTGTGTGTGTGTGTGTGTGTGTGTGTGGGCCCTCATTGTGATGTGAAACCCACAATGTCAGGGGTATCCTGACCAGGCTGCAGCAGACAGGGTGAACTGGGGACAGTATGTGACTCCTTGCTGAGGGCAAACAGTCGCTTTGTTTGCTTTTTTTAGTTGGTTCACAGTTTCCTGTCAGCGGCGCCCTTTGCTCCGGGATGAGACATGTTACCTCGGGGTCGTGTTTGCTTCTTCATTTCCCCATCATGACCTGTCACTACTCATTTGAGTACAGTTGTGTATGGATACGGAACATGCACCGAAGTCTTACCAAACAAAATTAATCCCGTGAGATGAGGTACATATCTTCTGCACACAAATAGATAAATAATTAGCCTTGTTGTAATACTGCACTAAGACTGTGTGTGTGTGTGTGTGTGAGAGAGAGAGAGAAAGAGCGGGAAAAATGGGGGCAGGGTGTATTTCTCCTCCTTTTCCAGCAATATTAAATATTTACCAAAAAACACAAACTTTTTAGATATGATTTATTTATGGCCTTTTGCTCACAAATATTAAGTGCTGTGTTTCTATGTGATTATCAGCTTTCATTACTGCATTGTTCACTTTAGAAGGACACCTTCTAGTGGTGGCAAACAGGTGTTGTTCAGTTCAAATGTGATCCAAAACAGATACACAATCACTATGAAAAAAACACATCAAATATCACACACACACGCGCACACACACACACACTAACACCATGTCCTCAGGCCTACAGATCCATTGAGAGACCAGATAAAGATTAAAAAAAAAGTGTGTTTTTCTGCTCTGTAATCTGTCCCTCTCTGCGGGCATTCGGTCTATACACTCCAGATGAAATGGGGCTATCGCTTGTGTGATGACCTGGAGTAACCAGCCTGAGCCAGCTTCGCCTTTTATTCCCTCCCAGTAACACGGATGACCTCCAGTTGTGATTGGGGGCCTCTGTTCAACCCCCCCGTGGGTCATACATGTGTATTAAAACTCAACGACACGCTTCCCTTCTCCACCCTTCTCTCTAGTCAATTCACTTCCTGCCTCCCATTTCCACCCCCCCCCGTAGCCCTCCTGAAGTGAGTGGTAGGTTGCTTACACAGCTGCTGTTTTCCACTGGGATCTGACGGAGCTTTAAAGGAGGTCTGAAGCTCTGGGCCGCGACCCAGATCACCTGGCTGAGGGAGAGTTCCAGTCCTCTGGACCGCAAGAGTCACGGCTTCCCCTCTTGCTTCTGCGTCCAGCTGTGTGGGATAGATATGAGCCCTTGACTTCAGGGCCCCACCCATTGCCACCAACATCCAAACGCCCTCACTGCAGCCTAACAGCTGGGCTATGTGGGACACCCAAATGACTGAAGCGTCTGCAGTGGCTCGCTGCAATGATCCCTTGCACTGCTCACCCGTCCCACTGACTAATAATGACTATGATCAATCATATGTGAGACTTCACTGCAAGAATATCACACGAGATAAGCTCTGAGGTATGAACCCCCACCAGCCAAGCAGGTGTTGAGTTTTTCCATCCCCGTCAAAAAAAAAAAAAAAAAAGGAAGGGTCATTCGGACTGTACTCAAGGGCGAGGTCATTCTCTGCGTACGACCGCTACAACCAACCGTCATAAAGCCAATTTTTCTTTTTTTCTAAATTTGATCCCATTTGACACGAGTTTTCCTCTTGTGACTTTTCCTTCTCCTCTCTGAAGCCCCGGCCCTGTAATCCTATCTCATTAGCCCTATGAATGGAAGTCTCTCTGTGTGAATCCATTATGAAGGCTTCCCTGTGGCTCCCTCTCCGTAATCTCTCTAACCCTGTGGGATTAATCACCCACTGAGAACAGAAATCGATCCATTTAATCACTAAAAGATGTGACAAAAACGCTATAACTCGGGGATACGGTGGAAAATTATTGGTCAATTGAAATTCATTGGAGAGGAAGGGAAGAGAAATCGAGATGGGGGGAGTAAGACTTATAGAAAGAAGCAGGTTCTGTAGCACCTTAATGAGGCAATCACTTTATTTGTTGAGGAAACTAGAAGTGTAGAGAGTAATACACAAAACAGTAATCAAATATAGAAAAAGCCTACACAATGAGTTTGACCAAGACGATCCCGTCATGTATTACAAAAAAACAAACCAAAGCTTGGCTGTGTGAGTACATCATGTTTGTTGCCGCTCACTTTATTTGTGTGTGTGTGCATGTTCGGTAGAGGTGCATGTCTGAGGAATGAGACTTTGGTCCACTGAGAGGCGTTGTAACGTTTAAGGTTTGATGATGCCTCCATGAAACCGTAATGAGAAGGAATGAGGGTCGCCCAGCGACGTTAACCCACTAATAAAATCTGCCTCCCGTTAAAGGGTGTTAGAAAACCACAATTACCCCCATGACATTTTTTATACTGCATGATTTATGAACTGAATATTGCACCTCCCTCTCAAGCCCCCTTTTTTTTCTGGCTGTGGAGTAATAAAAGGAAGTTCAGGGGCAGTATTGATCAGCCTAAAAGTAGTCTTTGATTTGCCACAGACCTGCAGGAGAGGAGAGGAAAGGAAAGGAGAGAGGAGGAAAGGAGAGGAGAGGTTAAGGTAAAGAGAGGAGAGAGATGAGAGGACATAAAAGGATTGGTGAGGAGTGAAGAGGAGCGAGCATGAGAGGAGAGCAGGGCCTCAGCTATTGATGAGTATTTCTCTCCCACGGCCCTCCTCCCTGCCGCCGCTGGCCGTCTGGACACCCGCCACGTGTGAACAAGCTTTCAGCTCACATCATCTTCTCCACTTCCACCTATAATTGGCCATATGTGTCACCGGCGCCCTGCTGCTGCCGCTGCTGCTGCTGCTGGAGGGAAGGAAAGGGAGATCACAGCTCTGACAAGGTGATTGTTGGATAGCTTCTTGCTTTGACATGTCAGGTGAGCTTTATCTTGGCAATCACTTCTGAGCTTTTGAGCCCTTTCCACCACTTAAATAAGAATTAACCCGTGTAACGACAGCCCGCCTAATTATATCTGCTCTTTAATGTTCTGCCAGTAAAGTTGTTGATAAAACACAGCAGAGAAAAACATGTTGAGGGTTTAAACTTTAAGCACTTGTCCTTAACACGGAGTGCGGACATAATGAGATATTTATACCACCTCAAGAGGGCATTTATTAGCTCTGCTGTGGACAGAAAATGTACAGTAGATCATCAGTAAGCCAACCACTGAATAAACTGAATATATAATGCCCCAAAGCGGCCCATGGCATGTGGCATTCAATGAGCATTCATTAACCTTTACTGCTACCGCTGCAGATACCTGCATTAAGTAAGGCAGTTATGTGCAGAGACAGGTGATCAAATAAATGGTTCTGGATAGAAAAACTAGCTCAGAATAATCTTAGAAACAGGTGCATTGCAGGCTTTACGTGCGATTAACGCGGCTTAGGTTTTATTGGTAAATATTTGAAATTCGTTGTCGGAAAAAAATTGGCAGTGAACGCTACATCGACACAAGGGGAAGAGGAGGGGGGAAAGGTCAGAGATTGGATAAGGGTTTGTCCCTCTTTCCTCTTCTAAATGGCAAATGTCACGCAGGCCAACAGAGAGGCCGCAGCACAATGCAGGAGAAGGCTGAGCGGAGGGGAGGATGAAGTGAGACGGGAGGACGAGGAGGAGGAGGGAAGGATGAAGTTGGATAAGCGAGGAAGACGTGAAATGCTGCTGAGAAGTTTCTGGGCAGATGCTAAGCGTTGAGCAGCGATAGTGATCATGCCAAGCAGAATAGCAAAGCAACGAGCCCGAGGCAGAGTTGGAAGGCGAAACACATGAAGCAATGACATGCACATACAGAGACGGCTTAATGCGCTTTCCCTGAGGAACACCACCGGTGCCATTTATCCAGAGTGCACATAAACAACATTTATGCCTTGCACTTGTCAAAATTATTGATAATCTGCAATTAACTTTGTTACTAAATGAAATTAATTGTTTTCAGGGATAAGATTTACACCTTTTGTCTGTATTTTCGGTTTTCTTGTTTTAGTTTCATAGGTATAGTTATGAGAAATGATTAAAGTCAGTGCTGATTTTGAAAAAAAATCACATTGGTTTCTTACCATTCTGCCTTTTTATACAAATTACATCACAGATGAAGATTTGTGGTTGTGCATAATCAAACATGACCAAACACTGCTTCCAGTGATGTTTATTAAATAAAATAGACAGTTATTTCCTTATTCTTACAGAACTTCCACGGATGTCGCGTTACAATCATAAATTCAGCTCACTTTAATTTTTTTAGGAGGTTGTGAAAACAAAAGCACAAAGCCGTGCAGGAAAGATTGTAGGTTCTACATGTCAAAGTAAAAAGAAAGAGAACAAACAGTCAGCCAAGTGGGGCATTTGATGGTTCGAGACCGTTTATTTGTGCCATCAATGACCTATAATCACAGAGTGCACAGAGTCCCTTCAGGATGAGGAGGTGTGTTTTTTTTTTTTTGTTGTTGTTTTTTTTGTGCCATGGCAACAAATTCCTCTTCATCAAACACATCAGAAAGGCTTCTGCTATGAGGGATGTTGCGATGCCATGTTTGTTCTCAGGCGTCTTATCCTTCGCCGCCTCTGTTCTAATGATTATTAACAGATTGGTGCCACACATCGTGACTACCACAAGTTAACAATGTTAATGAGACATTTCGCTGAAGTATATTAAGATTGTATCTTCACCTTCTGACACAGAATGTCAGCGACACAGTGTGTGACGAGCTGGTGTGTACAGTGTATAATTATGGGATGGCGGCATCCTGATGGCTCGTCTATTTGAAGAACATGTCACGTCCTCACAAGACTATCACGTTGTTTTTCCTTTCTAGTCTTTTTTTTGTTTCTTTGTATAAAAAATATAACAAAATATTAGGGTTTCAAAGCTTTGTGGAGTCTTTTAAAGATACTTATAGAGTTTTAGGATGTTCGGCCCCAATGAGGGCAAGAATTTTAGGGCAAAAATTTTTTACCTGTTCATCACAAAAACAAATAAGCCCAAAAAAATGCCTTTTGCCTCCAGCATCTCTGGATTTAATGCTTCCCTTTACGGTGACAGTTTTTTGACTGCATGACTCCTGTTTCAGCTCATCACCTCTTTGTGAGTGAAGAGGAAATTTCTTTTGTTCAAGTCTAAAATCTTTGCTGGTGATGAGACTGGAGACCAACTACCTTGCATATTCATTCGTTTAACTCATGCAGTGTAGGCTACCTGCCCATCAATAATCAATACATATAAGTAAAAGGATAGGATCAGTGTTCAGTATTGCTTGATAATAACAGGTAGTGTGTTTTTCCCATATTTTCATAATGATGATTATGATGATGAGTCTGGTTTGCGAGGCCAGATTCACTTTGCAGCTCTTGAACATGATAAATTACAGCTATTAAGTTTTTCTGACATGAAGATGGAGAATTCATTGTCAGAGTTATGTGTTTTTCTGATGGACGGGAGCTGATGTTTTGTTCTTAAAAAGTTGGATATTCGCCTCTCACTTTCTCAGCACCTGAGCAGGTCCAGCAGGCCTCAGATGTGGAACCAGGCCGAGACATCAGGGGATCGAACGCGGCGGCTTCGCCCTCTTCTGAAGGAATGGCAGAGGAGGACACTGGCGCTGCGTCTGGCCTCATGACTTCAGTGGGACACATGGGAGCTCTTGAGACAGGCCACCATCTGGTGACTGCCATTGACTTAGCTCGACACCCTGATCTGAAAGACAGAGGCTCTACAATGTGTGTCTGCCTCACTTTATGTCTATTTGCGTCAATGACTTGGACTCACAAAAACTGGCGACCGCCACCAGGCCTCCTTCCTCCTTCCAACCCTCCCTGTTCTCACTCCTCATCTCTCTCTATATATCTCAGTCTGGTCTGAAGATAGCCGAGAATCTGCTGTGGGATTATGTACTGTAAGCTGCTAATAATGTTGAAGAGCCTCCTGGGCTCCCACTCCCGAAGCAGCGGTGCAATAAAGCCAGGAGCTGGGAAATACATGGCTCTTTAATGGAAACCGAAGCTGCTGAGCTGCTATGCTGCTGTGCTATATTTACAGGTAGCCTTTCTGCCTCGGTTTTTTTTTTTTTGCATCCTGTGCCTGTCTGCCTTGCCTACCCGCCCGTCAGCCACCTTAAAGGAGACCTGGCATCTGCTGTTCCCTGTGACTCCCACACCACTGCCACAAACCTCGCACTCTTATTGCACAGGCAATACAGCAAGAGGACTTGTGCGGGCGCAGCCATTGTTATTGCTGTTAAAAGTGACACTTGGTTATGCATCACTAAAAAGGTGACAAAAAAAGAAAAATTATGAAGTTATTCACAAAATGTGTAAAAAAAAAAGGGGGGGGGGGGTAGATGTTCTCTTCATTGCAGTTTGTTGTTTGTTGTGCTTCGCGCTTCTGCCCAGTTTCCCAACTATTCAAATCTTGCCATTTAGTTTGCGCCATCTGTCTCACACCGATGTCAGAATGAGTATGACACAACAGGGCCACTGTTTTGTTGTCTTGTTCTATTTATTCCTCGATAATGAGAAATCAGCAGAGGGACTGGCATGGTGCTTGCTACCACACAAATTCACCCATGAAACTCTTTCTGGGCCATATGGCTTGTCTACAGGGGGGTTCTTGACTCTTCTGACTCTGTGGCACCAGAAGCACTGATCTTCTTCTTCTTCAGAGGTTTGACGTGGATCCACACCGTCATGCATCCTGGTTTAAAAGTGAATAACTTTTTTGCAGTGTCTCCACTGGGCACTGTTGTCTCCCTGCAAGGGTTTTTTACAGTAATTGACAGGTGGCTTCATTGTCAAAAAAGCAGCAGCAGCAGCAAAATTTTTGGAAAGAAAACGTCCTGGACTGGTGACGGCGACCGGGGGGGGGACATGCTGTGGGATTTAAGCTGTCATAATAGTCCTTCCTCTTTGTGGGACACTTTGTCCATATGCGGTAATCCCGACTTTAGCCTTGTGTGTGTTCAGTGTGTCATGTCTCCAAAAGAGAAGACAGCACCGTGTGACTAATTACACACTCTTGGAATGTTTGAAGGGGCGCAGATTGAGGATGGCATGCATGCAATGTTTAATTCAACATCCCGGCATGAAGACTTTTAAATCTAGTGTCGGCACAGCTCCGCAGCAGCAGGCTCTGGCACCAAAAAATTTACTTGTAATCCCCAGTGTCGCAAACAATGATGCACACTCTCTCCGACAGTACAGTACTTCCGTGTGAATGTGTTGTAGACGAAGCAACGCACGCTGACGAATAATGTCGTTATTACACATTTTTATTTTAATTAAAAATTCAATGAGCAAAAGTCAATAACACAGTTTGTTGCACAGCAGCATTGAAATCAGCCCAGTCCGGTGATGCATCTCTGTGAATGATCTTGCCCACTTGAGTCTTTTCGTTTGGGGTTAAAATTCATCCATGACACCCAAGGGTGAGAGAGGTTTGTAAATGAGAACGACATCATTACTCAAAGCTTTTGTCATGCTTGCTGCATCTATTCCCCGCATGCTTTCTCTGCTCTCCATGCCTCAGTTTATTGTCTTGAACAGAGATCTTTTATTCCCAGTGAGTTACTACTGCTGCTCATTCTCAACCAAGTAATTTCCCATTTCGATAAATCAGTCAACTCCGGTCTGCTCTTATCCCCAGTTCCTCTGTCTTTATCAAAGTCATGACACATTAAAACATGCCTCCAGGAATCAATGACCGTGCAACAAACACGGCTTTGTTTCATCCCTAATGTGCTCACGCCTCTATAGGTTAAAAGAAGATCTTAAACTCTGAAACAATTAGTTGTTGTGTTTGATTGTGATAACATTTGAGTTCTTTAAACATTTTTTTTTTCATTTATTGACAATTTTCAACCATTACTTCAGGAAACTTTAGACAGGAAAGCTGAAAAAAGGTAGCCTTTTTTTTAAAGTCTTTGCTAAGCTTAAAGTCATTTTGGGGACCCAATAATCACCAAAAGCTCTGCAGGTTCCTGGTGAACAGCTCTCTGATTTAACAACTCAGCTTAGACCAGAAAAAACAGGCTGTTGTAACCAGCCTTGATTGTATTTCAGCACCCGAAAATATGCCAGCTTTGCTCAAAGCAGGGCCAGATTTGAATAGTAGCTGTTACAATAAAACAACTTTGTTTTTGCAACCTCGAGCCAATAAAGGACAGCAGAGAGAAAAATTAAGGAATATTGAATGAGATGAGAGAGGCCAAAAAATGCACTGCTTTGAATCAATGGAAAACATCGATACAGCCATATTGCCAGACACAAAGTGAGCAAAGTATTGCCATTTTTTAACAACAAAATACCCAGATGGGCTAATACAGTGCCATCAGAATATATTTTTGTTAATTGATTACTACATGAAAAACACACTTTCAGCATTTACATAATCAGCTTTTGTTATGAAACAAAAATGCCTTATTTCCTCTACATTGTGTTCTCCTCATGAAATAGAGCTTTTATCTCTGATTTAATCCCATTCTTCATTTTACCACTCATTCTATATATAACTGATCCATGCAAAGAAATGCATTTATCCACATAGCTACATAAGAATTTAAATTTTAGCATCATCACTCTAACACGGCCAGACATGCAGAGGAACAAAACAGTGCAATATGCATGGATAATCTGATCTTCCATTGTTGGAGTATGAAGGAGGGGGGGAAAAAGAAAACCCTAGTTGTTTTTATCCAAACAAACATTCATTTCACTCCCTCACATCTGGAAGAGTCCAAATCGCAGCAGGAAGCCACCTCAAGCACAGACATGCTGAGCACCATGCCCCGGCAAGACCAATACCATCACAAACAAAGAGTGAGGCCCCATGGAGCCCACATGTGGCGAGAAGGTCACAGACCGAGCCGAGCGAGCCAACATAAACAGCATCATCCACCTCGTCTCAGACCACGTCTTGTAGAGACGCCCCCCTGGTTCAGAGTCTGAGCGTCCCCCCGGTCGCTCTGTGCCTGTCGGGCTGTATTACTGTCATCCCGGCACTGTGTGGCCTTACGCTCACCCTAATGAAAATGTATGGAGACATTTAGGTAACATGAAATCTATTATTCAAACAAGGCTTGAGTGCTTGCATCCATATCTCTTACATACTCAAAAGTAGTGTTTTTACTTCTGAATTTGATATGTTAATCCTGATTATCTCTGATGTACTTCGGGGCAGCTGCTTGGATTAACAACCCTACTCAGACATGTCCTGAGGCCCGACGACCTCAAGAAGAGCTCAACAGCCTCAAGTACAGATGAAGACTTGAGCTGTTGACATTGAATCATTACAGTCTTGAACCAAATCTGTTGAACTTTGATTCTTTTACACAACAGATACCTTTTTTTCCTAACAGCAAAGTACAATTTCAAGGCTTCATTTTTATTAATAGCCTCAATGTCTCTCGATATGAAAAAGCGTAGCAGATGGCTAAAAAGACTGTGATATCAAGGAACCTCTGCTGCCATGTCTGTGCAGCTGGAGCCAGTCAGAATTTGTTGCAGATTCAGAGAGTTGAAAACAGGAACACATGCCATAATGGCTGAATTTATTCTGAACTGATCCGAAATGCAAAAAATTAACTGATTTCAACCACAGCGCCAAATTAAATGACAAAAAAGTAAATGAACAAAATAAATTAAAAGTGAGAAATAAAAGGGTCTGATGAGCTAACAGCTGAACAACATCATTTTCTGTGTCTTTGAGAACCATCACATATCGCTACTGACAAACAAATCTGTCATGATGTGACAGGGCTATAGTTGAGGTTTGGTTAGATTTAGAAACGGGTGATGGTCTGTCTTAAAATGAACACTCTGTTGTCATGGTAACAATATTAAACACATGGTTAATAAGGTTAGAAAATGACTGTGGACGTGCCTTAAAAAACAAAGTGGATCATCAGTTGGAAACGGAAAAATGAACAAAAATCTCTTGCATTAAAGTCTGGTGGGTTTTTTTGACCTTATGATGCCCCTTGACCCCTGTAAGAATGACTTACTTACTTGTAAAAATTCCTACTACTGCCACTAGAGGGCTTTGTTGCTCGAGCATGTTCAATGAGCTCATTCAAGCCCTGGAAATTCTCTTAGCACAAGACATTTAAAAATATTCATACGGAAAATGAAGGTTTCAGAATCCAGACCTGGTTCTGGACTCCCTGAAATAACTCGTCCCACTTTTCACCCTTAGTGTGCACATTTTCAGTTTTGCACCTCATTCATGTGGTATTCCTTCCCTGCACTGTAAGAAATTGCTATGTGAGCATATCGGCATGTGGGCTCATGTTTGTGTTTTTTTGATTCAGCGCTGAGCACATCTAAGCTGGTGCTCGGGAAACATCAAAGGTGTTGTGGGTACATGCTCAACCCACATTCACTCCTGAAAAATCTCAACACATCATGTTGCAAGAGAAGCAAAGACTCTACCAGGGTCCAGTTTGTTATTTCATCAAAAGAAGTTAAACTACGAGGTCAGTTGTATTCTTATTGTTAAATGCAAATGTGCCAAAAAAAAAAAAAAAAGAGGCTCCCCTCATTCTACGTTGCAGGTGCATAACAAAGTGTCAGGATCCCGCAGTCTGACAGCAAAGAGATGAATATCCCACTCAGACATAAACCATGCTGATGTGTGAATGTACACCCAATCAACCGCCCCTTCTTTTCTCCTGAGCCATGTGAGACAGGTGCTGCTGTGGGCTGTGTAGTGGGACTGAGTGGCATTTTAAACCCAACTCACCATTCTTACCTGCACCTGCATTGTGTCTCCAGAGCAACTGCTTTCCCATTTAGCGCCTGACAATATCCAAGCTTTCTATTCATTTCCCGTCTTTCAGGCAGGAGGAAATGAATCACAGGGCTGTCAAGGAGAGGCACAGGAGCAATAACAGGAATGTGAGGGAAAAAGAAACTTTGATATGTGAGGTTTACTCACTCTCTATTCCTTACGGACCCTTGGGGTATGTTATGGGACATCACACTGCTAGACTCCGGCTGCTAAAGCTAACAGACCTGCAGGTGTAATTTCATCTGCCCATCTTTTTTCTTCCCTGCCTCCACCTGCCTCCCACTTTTTTCTCTCACTTTCTGTTTTTGGCATTCTCTGCCTCTCTTTTTCTTTCACACAGCCTGCCTGACTGTCTGTCCTGTGTCACATTCATTTAAATCGCAAACATCATTCTGTTGATTCTCAATTCAGGCTTTCGAAGAAAATACTATCAGACAGAAATTACCTCAGTGATCAAAACACCATTACCTCTGCAGACCTAAAGAGACAAACAGGTCTGTGGACACATCAAGAGTGCTAAGTACTATTAATGTGCTGGTACATTCACATTCACATATTGTTTTGTCTTGCCCTCTCCTCTCAAGCCTACAGTATGAGGCTGCATAATCAACTGAATATTAATCAAGATCATGATTTTGGCCTCCCATAATTAAATGAACATAAAAAGACTGCAATGATTGCATTTAAAATGCATGCTCCACTCATGAAATAATCTGCTGCATGTCAAATGTAGTGCTTTCTTAGCTCACAACCAGCCACCAGGGGGCGACCAAGGTGTTTTTGGCTACAATTTTGGAGTCACGCTATCTGGCACACACCCTGCAGCGGTTGTTTAAATTTTTTAGTAAAAAGTTTTGGTACAATTTGATTTAAATTTGCTTTGTAGTGATGCACTGTGAATAAGCACCAGTCTTCTTTTGATGCAAAGATTTGTTCATTAGCAGGAATGTAAAAGTGAAGCGGTGCTTCGCTTGTTGTATTTCTACAACATGTGAAAGTGTTGTAGAAATACTTTGTGCCTAAAATTAGGATTAATATTTGTGATGTAAATATTGATCATAATTATCCATAATTATCTAACTAGACATAATAATCCAGCCTTACTGCATTGTGAAGAGGAATAAAGACCAGTTCTATACAACAAAATACAAAAATGTCGAATGAATGAAAATTAGGAGGAACTATGTTTTCAAAGAAAATAGGCATCCAACTGTGAAATTAGTGTAAATTTTGACCTGTTGGTGCAACTAGATTAGAAATCAGAGAATTATTGTGAGATTTTTCCACCTGGAACCATGACTGCACCAAGTTTCATGGCAATCCATTAAATAGTTTTTCAGATATTTCACTCTGTGTTTAAGCCTGTCTGCTGAAAGACTGACTGTCTGACAGAGCAACATTGCTTCTGTGGCTTAAAAAGACAGTGCATGGACAAAAGGGTGGAAGGTGGAAGAAGTTAAAAAACTGCAGTGCACAATTGTGATTAATTAGCTGCCCATCACCAGGCTGAAGATAGTAGCAACACACAGATTGCCTATTAGACCTGAATAGCAAAGATGGAGCTGAAGCCAAGTAAGGTGTCTTAGACTGATGGCAGAGGACAATTCACACCAATGTATCTCTGTTGTCAAACACGGGCCAGAGGACGGTCTGCGGCATCATACGCTCCTCCAGCACTGCCATGCAGCTCAGGAAAGGCACAGAACGGATCCCTGTAACATGTACATTTGGTCTTAATGCCTTATTTACTGTACATGCATGTAAGAAAACAGTAATGGATTTTTCCACAGAAAAGAGATCAATTATTTCACAAACTGATATTGAAATGTATTATATCTTTTAATCAGTTCCTCTTTTTTTATATCTGAATCCCCTTTCTGCCTGTGCCACCTTCTCTGCCTCTATGAACCAGCTTCTTCTAGCTGCTGCACATTTTTCAGACCTGTTTTTTCTGTTATTACTGCATGTGACGGGCTCGTCTTGTCACCCTTCTCTCTGTGTCTAAATATTGCAGTAGAACTGCTACATGTTTCCTTGTATGCAGCTTGAACACAGCGATGCATGTACATACAAGATGTTTTCTTCTCTGCAAATGACATCAGAGTCAGTAAATTGATACATTAAAAAAAGAAAAGATACAGAATAAAGTGGAAATATTTCCAGTAAATGTACTGGTTTAAATGCACTAAAGACATATAATTTCTATCTCTTTTCCCACTTTTCTGTTTCTCCTTATTCTACACAATCTACAGATCTACAACATGTCTACAGTACAGTGGCACCACATTGCACATTGTTCTCGCTCTCCTATGACAACGTGTTGGTGTGAGTTTTATTATGGAGCCTGGATCTTCACTTTCTCAAGCTCTCACCTCTGAGAGGAAACTGATATTTTCAGTCTGCCATCTGCACAGGTGCCAAAACAGCCTGGGAGATCTACTCCATGTCTATGGATCAATCTGAGATTATTCCCCTGGTTCCTTTGGCTCAAAAGATGGCTCGTCATACACACACAAGCACGCAAATACGCGCGCACGAAAACACTTAATGATTTTTTCTGAAGTGAACAAAACAATTAAGTAAAGCCTGCAGCTTCAAAGTCTTTCAGTTAAAGCTCAGAAGCCTGTGGGGATGTGTAGTGGAGAGGAGGACAATCAAAGAAATCAAAAGGTAGGTGAGTAAAAAGGCGCTGCATATTTATTCTCTAGCCTAAGGCATTTGTGTGGAGGTTACCTCGAAAGGATCTCCTCGTGGTCTTTGTTGAACACTTTTGTTTTCCAGCAAAATTTTTTTATGAATAGAGGCTAAAAGCCAGCGGAACTTATCATTTTCAATCATCAGTGCAAGTGACGTCAAACACAGTTTATCCACACCATGCCAAAAGTTTTTAAGGCTTCACATGAAAAAAAAAAATTTCTAGCTTCCGTGTATTTGGAAAGAACTAAGATGTGAGTAATGGTGAGGTTTTTGCAACACAGACCCTTTTCGTAGCACTGACGTTGGAGACATGTTGTGAAGTTAATGCTGTGGAAAAGCTTTTATTGGGTCATCAGCAAAAAATCATGATTGTTTACCATGATAGATAATTTTAGACTAACACAGTCATTGGCTTGAAGGGCTAAAAAAAAGCAGAATTGAGTGCCACTGTATGCCAGATACATCAAGTCCTTAGCTGTTTTGTGTTTGATTTACACAATATTATATTTATTACGTGGTTATGTTCCTTTGATCCTGACACAGGGGAGCAAAAGTCACAAAGCACCAATTTACGGTCTGATTGTGTCCAACATTTATCAAAATTGGCATCTCTGATTAATATGAAAAGAGACAAATATAAAAAAAATCATACTTTTGACCCGATTCTCAATTCCTAAGCGGAAAGACATGACTTTGAAGGAATTGGAAAGGTTTACATGTCAAACAAAAAAATTACAGTGGTTTGGAGTTGAATGTTTAACAGCTTTGCACAGAAATATAAAAAATTCTGTTGCTAGCTAGTATTGGCTCTTTGCCGTTAAATATTACAATTAAAAAATCCTGTAAAAATCCTTATAATATTAATCTATTTCCATGTAACCACTAAAAACAGAAAAACAGGCATGAAACTAAATGTGCTGTATTTCTACAGTTTCAGAACATCTTCTGTCACGTATAGCTAATCGATCACTTACACCAACAGCGATGGCTGCTTCTCTCTTTCTCCCCAATACTGTTTGCCCTATTTTTTCTTCCATTTGGAAACACCTGACTGCAAATTGTTGCAGTGATACTCAAGTGAAAAACGAGTGGAGTTTCAGGGAGGCAGAGAAGCACAGCCAGTGTTCTGGACTGGTGCCTCACCGTGTCTGCGACAGCTTTATCCTGCAGGTAAACAAAGAAACGCACACAGACAAAAATGAGCTCAGAGCCATCACTGAGCCACTGGATGAAAATATTAAAGTAATACATACTAAGTTGGAACCACATATCCACCAATTAATATGCATAAACTATATCCAAACTATGATTTTTCCGTCTCAGCCATCTGTCTCCTTGCTAAGTTAACTCTGGAGTGTTTCTGGGCATTGCTGTCACTTGTTGATGACTAAGGAAGTGATTGCACCACCAAGGACATCAAGAATGAAGAAGAAATCCATCAGTTCTTAAGGGTGAATTCTTTTTTTTTTTTTTTTTTTTAATTTTTACTTGAAAAATCCTGATAATTAATACTTTCTTGGTGCAGTAACAAGAAAATAATGAAAAAAAAATCAATTTAAGAGAATCCCACAGATACATGCTATGATGGAAAAAGATGTGAGCTGGAATTGACATGATTCATTGCACTCATCACTTTGGGAAATAAAAGTTTATGTACAACATATTGATTACACTCCAGATGAATCCGAGGGCCAACAGCGGCCCAAATCTTGCCTGAGAGCTGTTAAATGCTGCTGATTCTCAAATAAGTCTGCATCACCAAAATCCTTCCAGCAATAAAACCGGATTGAAGTGACAGTGACGCTTAAAGACTGCTGCATTTTAATTTCTTGGACTGATTCCTATTGTGCATATTTGAGTTCACATATATTGAAGAAAGCGTAAAAAAAACTTATGGACCTGCATGCTCACCAAAGAATCTCCAAAAAACTACAGAAACAGACAAAAAGTATACAAATAAGCTGATTTCCACGGATTCAATGCAGTGTAGCCAGCAAAAATGCTCAGACATCTATTTGTCATACTTAATAGTAGCAGCAGAAAACCCAATATAGTCTGAGACAATACAATAAAACAGAAATAAGGCAGGTTATAGCAACACCATTGTAATGAAATATCCGTCTGAGCTCAGATTTGGAAGACAATCTGTTTATTAATTTTTCTTTGGCTTCTGCTCTTATGTGAGATATTCTATTCTGGACAACTTACAAATTTAGCAAAACTGTCTCGGTTTTTTTTTAAACAAATGAAACACATGCTTGATAAACCCCTCACATTAAATAATAACTTGTTCTTGGTCTAATTATGCTTTAATAGTGGCGCACATTTGTTTGATGAGTCAGGTTTGCTTTTTGCCAGCACTTCTTGGACCGTTCTTCCGTATTTGCAACCTCTGCCTCTGTTAAAAAACATTTTTCTGCTATTCTTTGCCCATATGGAAATTAATTTCTGTCACCAACAGGAAGTGGGACAGCGTGCTTGGATCTAAAGCATGAAATGCTCAAGAGCCATCTGATTATCTCTGACTGAGAAACAATGATGGATCAGGGGTCCTGACTGGTTATAGTTTTGCTATTATTTGTCCATTAACTCAATAAAAAGAGATGATTCTGATCTTATGCAACGACTTACAGTCTTTGTATGTCATTGAGTGGTTGTATGTCAAGGAGGTTGTTTTTATCTTTGCTTAATTACACATGAAGAAGCTTCCTGTTGCTCATTGTGTGTCAGGTTAAAGGTCAAACTTAATAAAAACTCCTCGTGTGCACCTCGGACTGCTGGAAAGAGTTGTGATAAATGTGGGGATTTGTGTTTCAAGTGTGTTTAAAGAAAGAACGCATGCTCAGTGTCTCTCTTTAAATATCAGTCCGGCTGATTATCTCTGCAGCAGATGTAAAAAGAGGTTTGCAGACAGAGAACAGAGCTTCTCTCATGTAGCTTGTCTCCTCCTCGTTGCTTGGCTTTCATTGTAATGAGGATGTTTTCAACCAGCGGTTGTCTGCATGCACTCTCTGCAGTCCAGAGTTGTGCCGTTTCATGCAAGGGGGACCTGACAGTTTAGAGTGTCAGCATCGATGCCACCTTTAAACCGTACCATTTGCTTCGCAGGTCATTAGCAAGACTGTGCCTTTAACCTCGAGGCTGCTGGTTATCTAAACTGTTCCAGTCAATACTGTGGGTGTGCCTGTGAATGTGCCGATATTATGGATCGATGTTGTCGGCCTGCACTTCTTTCCTGAGGCTTTATCGGATTACTTTAAACTAATGTTCTGGATAGTTCATCAAAATGGTACATTTAAAGTACAATTGTTACACCATCAATTACCACTACTTTAAGTGCTGTAATAGCCAGTATCTATGTATTTTTTTAACCAGACTTCAATCTAAACATCATCTCATTCTTGATTGATTATGAGAATAATTTTATTAAGGTAAACAAGGTGTTTTATGTCTGATGACTTTTCAAACTTGTGGTTTTACGATGAATAATGTTTCAGGTTTTTGACTCTGACTACGTAAGCAACACTTCCTGTAAAGCTATGGATGCTCTGGATCGATAGCTTGACCACAAAAAGCCATTACTGCATCAGCCACACACACGCCCCACCTGTGGCCAGAGATGTACCAGGTTAACCCAAGTTCAGTTTTAGATGGAAGAGGTGATTCCTGTTTTTTGGTCTGAGGGACTCAAATGTCACTGAAATGTGACTCTGAACTAAAAAAAAAAAAATGAATGGATGAGAAACAGTCCTAATTTCGCAATCAAACACATCAGCTAGTGAAAAAAAAAACTTCCATCTGGCTGCAGAGTCTGTGCCTCACTCTCTCAGTGACAAATGACCTTGACACAGAAGCGGCGTAAGTACAGAAAGACCCACCTCACTTCATCAAAGACACAAAAGAGAAAGGGTTAAGAGAAAGAAAATAACCATGGAAACAGAGAAAAAAAAAGCCATCCATTGCTTTGTGCCCTTTTAAACTGTCAAGTAATGATTTAGGATGAGGTGGGGTGTGGGGGAGCACTCCCTTACAGCTAGGCCCCATCACCTCGGAGAGAGGCAAAATAAGACAGCAGGGAAGACGCAGAGGAGGGGAAGAGGCGAGAGTGTGGGAACATAAGGGGGAGGAAAAAAAAAAATCCATATCCATGCCTGGATGCGTCTGTCCAGCCCGTCACTCCGAATTCATCGTCAGTCAAAAGCAAAATGTCACACCTCTCATCTGTTCACCCAGAGCCGCGGACTTTTAATTGCATTGGTAGGACATAGTTTTACGGGAGCGAGGCTGCGGCGGAGGACGGGGAGGGAGGTTTTAGCGGGAGCAGGAGGGCCAGGTGAGAGGTGATGGCACCCAGCAATAAGACAAGAAAGCAATAAATCTGATAAATGATGCCAAGACACACAGATACCAAGACCCCACCACCACCACCACCTCTCCTCCCCTCACAGCAGCCCTCCTCTCAGGCACACCTCTCTCCAGTACCAGCTGCACCTCCAAACCCACACCCACACCCACCCTCCCCGACACCTACCATCCCTCCGTCTCCTCTCTAGAGGACTGGACAGCTCTTATTGAGCATTCGTCTGTTTACAGATCAACGCTTCCCATCGGGTTTCGGATCAATGGGATTATATTTCTTATAAAGCGGAGCAGAGGACGGAGGGGGGTGGAGGGGGGGTGGGGTGGCAGGAAGGGCGGCACAGGGTTGTGGGTGTGTGAGTGAAAGGCGGAGGGTCGAGCCGTCACGGAGGCTGCACGTCGGCTGTTGGAGGATGTAATGAGAGAGTGACAATTTGGGGGAAAACAGGGGATCGGAGGGTAAGAGCGTATGTGTGTGTGTGTGTGTGTGTGTGTGTGGGAAGGGGGGTTAAACAGAGAGAAGAAAAGCCAATGCCTACAGATAGGATGTAGGGTGGGGAGCTTATTGATCTTCTGTCCATCTTTCCTTCAGAAGATCAGTGGCAAACAGAGGCCCTGGTGTTTATGTGAGGATGAGTTTGGAGCGTCCTGGGATATGGAAATGTATCGCAAACTGTGCAATATGACTGCAGCATGTTTGCATGCATGTCCCAACATGTCTTTTTGCAAAACAACACGGTCACAGAGGGCAAAAGTCAAGATGTTTTTTTTTTTTTTCCAGAAAACATAGCAAACTGTTAGAGGACAGAAAAAAGAATTAAGTATTCACATTTGTAAATTAGCAGAATTGTGGCAGAATGAGCCAACAATGAGGATAACAGATTTGTTTTCATTTCAGTCTTTTGACATGCTGTTGAGGAAAATAAAGAAATAAAAAAAACACACTTGGTGTCTCCCAGTGGAATTTTCTGTTTGTGTTTGAAATCAGAATCTCTTTGTGCTGCTCGTCATGTGTATGTTTTTCTGTGTGTTTGTGTGAACCGCTCCCCGACTGCGACTTGTGCTTACATGCATCCAGCATGTGAGTGCATGTACACAGAGCGTGCTCTATAAGAATTATAAATCAAGCTAAATTGTCCGTCCCCCGATTTAAATAGATTACTGATACAAGGGTCGATGTAAAGGATTGCATGACAAAAAAATAAGATGGAAAGTGCCCACTTGAACACTGAATGATGAATACATTTGCATATTTTGAACGATCAAATGCCGTAGCTTCAAAAGTTAAAGATTATACAAGTGCTATTTCGGAAAAAAAAAAACATATTTAATTCACATTGAGCTGAGAGATGGAGAAAGATAAAGAGAGACAAAGAAAGAGAGAGTCCTTAATTAGTGGCGGCTCTCCAGAAGAGCCTTCGAACCAGTTTAGTTGTTGGCTGGGTTTTAGTCAGTTTGATGTGCATTGTCTAAATCTCCATCTGAGCTGTGTTTTCACTTCCTTGTCCCCATGAGGTGACACAAATGTATTCCTATTGCACGCTGGGCTATTGATTGTTCTTAGGTGGGGGAATTAAGCCGCGCTGAGCACAAATCATCTTTGAAGAAGGCGTTTATTCCCACTCTCACCTTCAGTGCAACACCCTGGATGCCTTTTATCGTGTGGTAATTTAAGCGGGTGGATGCACTGGCATGCTCTGTCAACTTAAAGCCCCCCGTCTTCAGTCCTTGCCCTCTTGAAAACACACACCAGCCTACAAAAACATACACACTTGCGGCCACGCATGCATGCCCAGACACTCAGGCGCTCACAGATTAATGTCAAGGACTTTCCCATTTAGAATTCTTAAACATTATACATGCAGATTAAAAGCACATTTCTCCACGCACCTCCTCTGCTGTGGGATACTCTGCAGGCTTGTCCCTTTTATTTCCTCCCCTCTTCAAAGTGGCACCAAATGTAATCCTCCTTAATGGATGTGTAATATTTACACTTATACCATAATCGCTTAAACATTCATTTGCGGGGCCATATTTGGTTGTTCGTGGCCCTGACAGCCTATTCATCAAAAACTAAATGTGCAGAACCTCGCGCCCCCTGCTGCAATCAATCAATATGCTCCTCTCCCAGCTACCATCAGTGGAGATACGTCTCAGGCCAAAATTAATCACTGTGAAGTTTGCATAATGTCTCTCCGCTCGCCCCCCTCCCACCCCCAACCCCCCCCAACCATTACCCCACGTTTGAGAACCTTTACCTTTGAAGACCATTTTGATGACTGAAGGGATTAATCAGAATCTCCCATTCTCAAGGCTGATGAAACTGTAAGTCTTTATGCAGTGATAATATGATGTATGAAAAGGGGATATTTGATGATTGGATCTCTAGCTTAACTGATTGTCTGAAATTCCACATTTCTTCTTTTGAGAAACTGGCCGTGCATCATAAGATCCCCCGAGCGATGCTGCCTTGAACCAGGAAACCTGTCTGTCCGTCTAAGACTGAAGGGTTTCATCACAAAATCTGAAGTGTTCATCTTGTGTAACTGAGATATAAAGGAAGTATCCAACTCTGATGACCATGAATTTCTCCTCTTCCTGTTATCTGTTCAGATTTAATGAAATCTGCTGAAAAGGAAGATTAACATTGAAAATATGCAGCTGGTAACAGTGCAGTGTCGGTAAATATGCCAGTACACAAATAATTTTATCTTTCTGTTTACTTGTTTTGCATATAGTTGATGGCATGACCAGCTGTAAAAATGAAAGTAGCTAAAACTTGAAAATGTCCAATTGCAGACATACTCCACTGCATTGTCGGGCTAGTTTCATCCTCCAAACTTCAATATTTGGCTTTCAGAAACTTTCTTTCCCCCATTAAATCTATAACAGAGAAACAATTCAATGCAAGGCCCAAATAAATGACAATTAATATGACCTTTACTGTCTAATACTCACCACATGAGTATTCTTCACCTCAATCTACATAATATAATAACACAAATGAAACAAAATAAAATAAATAGTATGGCTTATTTAAAGGAAACAAGTACAAAATCTACCACAGACTGATTCAACAGTTTCTTGTCTGTTTGACCACAACAGATTTGACTGTTTTAAAGACAAACACAGCAGACAGCGGTCAGAAGTGCAAATCAAGACATATGTTCTTTATGATCTAATGCATGTATTTGGAAAAATAAGCTGCTATGAGTCTGTAAGGTCAAACTTCATAGGTGTAATTATATCAGACTACTGGTTAATTATACAAATAAACAAATAAAAAATATCAGAAACCTTCAGGCCTGGAAAAAGCTTGTTCCTCAGCGAAGAGACGGATAATCAGACTTATAGTCGAAACTAACTGTTGACTTGTGCTCAGCTGCATGCGTATTAATAGTAACACTTAACATCTCCATAAAAAGTGATGATTTATAACACACTGTGGTGTCGATGTGAGCATAGGCCTTTTTATTAGCATATCAGCTCTGTCAAAACTGTAATTCCTCTTGTTGGCACCTTTAATAAGAAGCTGGAGTTTGAACAAATAATAAATGATGACAACATGAAACGTGTAAATGCTGAATCATACTCAACATAATTAAACACTTAAAATATCCTGCAGAGAATTAATAACTATAATTTAATATAGAATTCTAATTGAATTATTAATTGTTGGTATCTTCAGTGAATAATGGGTGGAATAAGCATTAAGTTTTACCAAGTATTTTATTGATCTATTACATTTTTCTGTCAAAATATATACAAGCTCCTGTTCCAACGTAATTTATGAGATAACTTTATCTGAAATGTATCATCTATTAATCTGCCAATTTTCTTATCATCTGAAACAGTATCACTAAATATGACACATTCTAAGAGTAAATATATTATTGGAGACTTTTAAAACAAAGACACAGCTTTCAAAAAAAGGCATTCTGTAAACAAACAACTTGCCCTTTTCATTTGTTCCTGTCAGATACATGAAAAGTGTGTGTCTACTGTAGTTTGTGTTTACAAAAATGACACTTTATGCAAATAACGTGAACACAGTGTCAGTAAACAGATTTCTGAACAAGTCTTGTTGTTACATATCTACATCATATTGCCATGTAATGTGAACAAAAAACTGTATAAAATTAAAGAATAAAGGGAAAAGATCACAATCACTACACTGCAGTACATCAGGGGGGTTTTCTATACATTTTGCAACATGGGTGAAATATATAAGATGGAAATTTGGGAGATACACTGTGTCATAAAATATTGGTCTTAAAAATGAAAATTAAGAAGCACTGCATCAGAAAAATTTATAATCATCAGATATAACAGCAGAGATAAGAGAATTAAGACGAACCCAAAGTGTGTGTGCCTTGAGATAGAAAGATTTCACTAATGTTCCACATTATCAGAGCTGCAAAGTGGCTGATCTTTCACTCTGGAAAAAAAAAGGCTCTAAATGAAAATCATGAGGTGTTGGTGTTTAATTAAAGTAAGCCTTTTACAGTTTTTGCATTTCAATTCAACTTTTGAAAAGTGAATTTTATTTTCTTCTGTAATTAAAAGCTGTGAACATCCAGCCATGTTTTGTCTCCAGACAGAGATGTAAGAATCAACGTATGCTGTGTCTTTTTATACTCACATAGGTTTAGAAGCACAAAGTCATATGAATCTAAAATTGGTCTCGCACATCTGTTTCAGTTAGCGCCAGAGGAGCAATTTACGATCATGGTTGTTTTCACAAGTCCTAAGTGACCAATTCTACATCCCAGAGCTCCATAATGTCGATTTCACATTTGGTGGTGAAAGAGTGATTCTGGGAAAAGGTCGAAACTAAATCAGACATCAAGCATTGGATGACAAGGCTTGACTGTGAGTCTGATAAAGGATGCAAGCATCCACATGAAAAACAGGAATAGGGTAATTTATGTTGGAGGCTTTTCTGTCATTATAATAACAATTTCTGGTTGTTTAAGTCAATATGTAATACTTCTGTAAAATATGAGAGCTCTCACTTACACTGCCTGCTATCAAGGATTTGCAGCATTCATGTAGGTTAGTGTGACGATGCACATACAATGTGTTTGTGGTTCATTATTTAATATTTGCAAAATGAATGCTCTAATAAAATCCACAGATTTAAACTATGAGCATGCGAATTTAAATAATGAGAAGGGTGGAATATTTGAGGGAAACTGAGTTAATCTGTTAAGAACCTGTGTGAGTGCAAATGATCACCTTTGGGTATTAAAATATTGATGCTCTTAAATCCACCTTTTGTCAGTGCTTTATTAGATACATATAATATTTGATTGCTGTGTTACAAATGAATGGTTGAGGCTATTCTGTGTTTTTGTGGTTTGGTCTTTGTGCTGTAAATCAACCCATGAAATATTTGACAATTGCACCTGATCTGAGGACAAATATCATAAACCACATTAGAAAGCCTGACACAGACTCATATTTCAACACATATTATTATCTTCGATCAAAATTATTCGTGAATGGTTCGCTGATGTGCTCATAGCAACAGCTGCTCCGTCCTCCACATCCCCACTCATCTGATTCTACCCAGTGATTCATTTGGCTGTTTACTAACATCCACTGCTGTGTTAGACCTGCTATTCCACACATGCCCACCAGATGTCCCCAGTCTGTCATCTGACATCATCTGCCTACACACCTGCTACTCATTTCCCAAAAGTCTTAATAAGTATTAATCAAGTTGACTGAACTAAGATGTATTCAAATGGATCTGCAAAAATTAATGTTCCTCTGTTTATAACCATTGCAGCTGATTTAAACTACTGCACATGATCACGTGACTTTTCTCCATTAATTGCAACAATGGTAAGCTTGAGTTACACAATGTCTTGAAAATACATCAGCTTGGGTGCTGAGATCTTGAGGTGGCAGCCATCTTTGGACTAAAAGTTTGATTTCTGTAATAATCCTGCCAACAATACTTCCTTTATTTCTTACTATGAATGTCCCTGGGGGGTTAGTAAGGTCTGATTGTGTGAAACCTAAGACATTAAACCAGTGCGCTACAACAACATGAACAGGAAAATACTTGCCAGATTTGATGAACTGTCTGTCAGTTACAGTCTATCTATCACAGGCTAACTTCAGTTGATCAGATCAACGAGCCATAAGACTTGCAGGAGATCGAAACTCTCATGGAAACCAGAGGGAGGAGAAAAATGAAAACACCTTTTCCATGGAAAAGCTCCTTCAGTGTCATTGTTGCTTTGGAACAGTGACGCTGCCAACACGCCGAAACCACAAACAACTGCAGCTCTGCCTCTCACAAGTTGAAGCCTGGCAGGATGGGCTCTTACATTGCATAACCTTGTGTGATCTCATATAATCTTGTCATCTCACAGATCCAACTGCCTGGCAAGCAATCCAAGATGTGTTTTTTTTTTTTCATTCCTTAAATCAAAGTCTGTTGGATTTCAACTTTGGAGAAACTTGACACACAAATACCCAAATAAGCTACCTTGAAAGCGCTGACCTTTGGGGCAACAGAGAGCTGCAGAGTCCAGAGTGGAGAACACACTCCTAGCTTGTGTTGCAGCACAACCTCCACTCTTGGAGTAAAATCACACCAGAGCTATGGCTTACAGATACTTATCAGACAGGATGGTGTTCGATAATACTATACAAATACATCTTTGGAATAAACTGTGGCTTTATTGTCCTAAAGTGTTTGCTAACTGATAAGCTTGTTTTATTTTCTCTCCCCTGTAACTTTTTATTGAACAAAAATGCTTTGCAGTGGCAAACAAATCCCAAGCTGAAGTAAACAGAACATTAAGTGATCTGCGGTAGGTTTTTCCAGCTTGGCCAGCTAGCGAGTTACCTGTTAGCTCACCTGTGACAGCAGTTCTTGTCGCACAGGTGTACTGTATTTATCACACATAGAGGCTTTCAAAGCAAACAGAAACAACTGGCAGTCCACGGATCAGCTATATTCAGTGCAGGAAATCCTTTGCTGGTGACGGCGTGCTGACATAACATTTCACTTTACAGTTTAATCAGGGTTGAAGAGACAAGTAAACAAGCAAAGCAATGAAACCAAGCAGTCGGTAGCATTCATTAAATATCGCATTTGTACGGCTTAATTAGATTTGGATTTAATGTTGGAATTTACAGTCAATAACATCATTTAAACAAATACAATTTCTCCCGACAATCACTTCTCTCACATAAAACAAGCGACAATATGTAAGAAAAGGTGACTAGCAGACTAAAAGCAGCGACGTGAGTGACAGGAGGTTGAGAATCTGATACGGCGGCAATTATAATTAAATATGGTTTCATCTTCAGCGTGCATTTATCTTTGTCTTCATAACACTTGAAACTCCTTAGCAACCATGAGTAGAGATTACTGACACTCTGTCCTCCTGTCACCTCCTTTAATTGCCTCTTACTGCTCTCCGAAACTGCAGAGATAACTCCACAGCATTATTAAATTAAACAGACCTGCTCAATAAAATAAAGAGGAAATTCAAATCTGTTGTCTATGTTTGTCTGCGTGCTGCTGAATGTGTGATTACATGTGTTTATGTGCTGCAGGATGAGCATTTTCTTGCAGAAAACACAAAGTTAAGCGGTTTATTTATTTATTTTTTGCATCTTACGTCCTTTAAAGTGCCGTTCCAAAGGTGCTGCTCAAAACGTGTGGCCCTGTGGTTCTGGGGCCCCTCTGAGTCTGTGATGCTCACTACACACAGAAATGTTTTTGAAATGGATGAAAAATTGACAGTGTTGCTATTTCTAGATCTTTTGCCACTTGTGATGCAAGAAATGTAAATTTGAACAGATAATTTAATTCTTGAAGGACTATCATGAGTCTCTTTATATCGAATATAATTTATTCTCTCTCATTTGCATTATATGTATATATATAGAGAGAGAGAGATCTTGTTGAGCTCCTCAGCATTACACGTATGACTATTTTTAATTCAACATGCTCTTTTCACTTTTCACATAGCGAAGGGCACGCTGAATATGAAATGTTTGTCAGAGATTTTTTGCCATGGTCACTGGCTAATCATCAGAAAGCAAACGTTAACTGACAAAGTCTGTGTAGTGCAAATGTATTTTTGCAAATGCATGTTTGGTGCCATCTGGTGACTTCAAGCATTGCAGTCTGAGGATTTAAATCAAGTTCCAGGCGCCTGATGTATGGAATAGAACAGCTGCCATAATATAAGTTGAGCCGGTTGTTGGAATAATGAAGACATCTCAGAAACACACCAAGTCTGCAAAACACACCTAATTGGACAGACCCTCATGTTGCAAAATACATTATTTTTGCACAGTGTTCCTACGTGGAAGGAGGGAGTGTCTCCTGCTCTGCTCTCTCCACTCTATCAGCATCCAGTGGGAGCAGAGCCTGCAGTAAAAGGATCTGTGAAATAGGAGTCAGACAGTGTGTTGAAATTTGTGACTGATGTAGGGAGGTTCCCACAGGAATCTTCCACCAGCCATCACCTACAACAGCAACAAGCAATCAGTTAAGCAATGCCTGGGAGATCGTTGTTATATTTCTAAGCACGTCAGAACATGAAAAGCTCCATAAGGATCTTTATGAAATACACGTAATGAACTGAGCTGCAAGGGGTCCCATTAGAGCAAAGAGGTGAGTTTATTAATAAGTGATGAAATAAAATCAGTTAAACTAATGAAATTACTGCAAAAACAACAAGTGAAATAGATTCAAACCGCATAGAACATCATGTGACAAGATTTCACCACAAGTTACACATAAGTGAATTAAAATAATTTTCTGGAATCCCCTCAAGTCCATAGTACTTTAAGATACATGGGTAATATCAATACCAACCATGTCTAATATGAAGGAAAACACCATGAGATGTTGTCTAATTGATGCATCATGATTTGCTTTGTTAAAATTTGCACTACTTATGGGACTGTTGGGTTTTTTTTTCATAAGGGAATGTGCACACTCTTTCCACAGTGGACACGCCCGTGCTTGTGTTGGAACAAGGGCTGTTGAGGTGTAATCACACAAGGAAGACTCTCTCCACCTCTCTGCAGGATCTGAGAAAAAGGAACCTGACGCTGTCGTCTGGCACAACTCGCCTGTTTAACTCCAAAAGGTGAATATAAATACATCTATTTTTAACAATTATTATAACACAGCTAGGATGTGTGAAAAAATGTTGGTGCTGATAGGTTTTTTTGAATAAGTTCTAATACATTCATATATTCATGTTTTATGTGCACATACTGCAGCGCATTTACTAATACAGCCTGAAGAATAAAATAAGCTTGATTTCAATAAAAACAGTAATATGCGGCCTAAAATAAATAAAATATTTGTATTTTCTTTTTATTCAATATGACATCTGACATTAATTCTCAGGTCTTTTCTTCTGTCTGTTATACAAGTAAAAAGTATTCATTTACTGCACAGAACCTGCTAACTGTTGACCTGTTAGTGGATATGAACCTACAGCTTTAAGCCTTTGGTCTTGTTTCTCTTGCAGCCAAAATGCCAGAAACAGCAGAAGCTGTGTCAGCCACTCTGACCACCAACAGAAACTGCACCGTGGAAATAGTCAATGTCAGCGGCAACTACTGCCTCATCAACCCCAAGTGAGTCTATTTACCATGAGAGCGATGATGTAATCATCACAAAAAAAGTACAAATGAATGAATGGTCTCATTTGATACAAAGATAATGTGATGAAAACAGCCATTTTATAGAAAAAAATGTCTTAAATACACAAGTTTTTGTTTGTTTTTTGGATAAAAATGCATCTCTTAAACTAAAGCTTTGTGCAGGTTATGACAGTCTGTTAGCTGAGCTGTATCAGCACTGTTTCCTGCATATTATAATGGCCTGTGTGAGTCCTTAAGTTTGATTGGTTCCAGGGAGATGTATTTATTTTAAAAAGGCTTAATTTATTGCTTTAAAGTGCTTTGAGACCGGAATGCCTGATTACAGCTTCAAATCAGCATCTTGATACCATTAGCATGAAATCCCTTCCAAAAAACTAAGCATCAAGCATGAAAAGTCCATTGTAATCCAACGTGTTACCGCACCTAATTATAAGGAATACTTTGTGATTTTGCAGGGGAAATATCAGTGTTTCATCTATTCAATGTGAATTAATAATTAGGTTTTATTTCCAGGCAAAGCAATCTGTTTCTAATTCATCTGCTCCAAAGAAAAATTGAACAAGACGAAACAATGAAATCAATACAAATGTTTCATGTGCACTGAAGATTCTACCAGGCTTCCACATTTATCTAACTGTGGCAGGAAAGACCATATCTTGGATGGGTGGTTTTCATGTGTGACATCATTTTGCTGAGAGCATCCACCTATCCATCACGCAGTGACACACACTGCCTCATTGCACATCGTATGCAGGTACACTCTCTGTTGCTTAGAAGTCCACAGCAGTACTTGTACAGTCACACTCCATCCATCAGCATAAGGTATTTCAGGTACCCCTAGAAAGCCCAACACTCATAAAAGTACAACTGACAATCACCACAAAAACTTACAAAACTTGTTGTTTTTCATCAAAAGTCTGGTAAGTGTGACATAAACGATATCAATTGATTGGTGTTGACGGTGAGGATTTGTCACCCTCTCTCCTGTGCAGGGTGTACATGTCGAGCGGCTTCTGTCAGCACCCGCCTCAGCCCTCGATTCGTCCCTCCAAGGCCGAGGTGTGCTCCTTCACCAAGGATGACAACACTGCCACGGGCGCCGTCGGCCTGCTGACCTACGACCTGTTTCACATGCAGAGTCGGGTTTGTGCCGAGCGCGTGGCCATCATGTTTTCTGTGCCCTATGACCACAACCTGTACAAGAACCGCCTGGCCGTGGGTGTGGTCGAGCATTCCCGTGCCTGCGACAAACATCTGTACGACCAGTTGTATGATGGGAAGGACACCAGTAACTTCGTCCGCTCTGAGACGAGCGGCTGCGGGCTGCAATATAAAGCTACATATGTTGATTTGAGAGCTACGATGTCGAGCATCGGCAAAGCCATTGTTAAAGTGGAGCTCTATGATAAAATGGGTCGTTAGAATGGAAAAGTCTGGCTGGTGTTCTTCCTCTTTGTGTTTTGTTTGTTTTTGTACTCAACAGAATGAATAAACCTCATTTGATCTGACTGCTGTTGCATGTTGTCATCAGAGAAACATCCAGAGGAGAGGAAGACTGATCTGGCTGTCATCTGTGTTTGGTGTCTGCTGAAAGATATCAATATCTGACAGCCAGCTCATTGATTCTCCATTAGCTTATTTCTTGAGCTTATGTGTATTCTACACTCCCCTTTTTTTCTTTGATTACGGTAATAAAACATTTAGACCCAATGCTCTCTGCTTTGTGTGTGATATCTTTTCACTCAGTATGCCTTCATTATTACTGATGAACGGTAATCATTTTTTAATCTCTGAGTTGGATCCATCTAATTCTAATGAGCAGCAACAGATGGAATATCTGCATAGATGTTTTTTTAATCGGCATGATAACAATGTTGCTCTTCGCCGGCTGTGAGACTCTCCATCTTGCTCTGAAGTGTGAGTTTTTTTTGTGTGTTATTCAAAATGCAAGAGGTTTAACAAAAGGCAACAAAATAGTAAAGTAACTCCAGAGACGTCTGTCTCGACTTGTTCATTTTGCTCCTTTCTCTGTTGCACAACACTACAGGAATGTGATTCCCAAACCACATAAGTCAGTCACTCAGACATTCACCTACCCACAGTCCTTTAGGAGTGTGCTGAGCGAATGATCCCCCTGTTTACCTAAAGGGTCGGGATCCAATGGGAAACTGCCACAGGCTGTACCACCCTGCCACCAACTCGGGTGTGGCGGTTTCGGTCCACAGGGGAAAAATGCAGGAATATTTGTTCTCGTTTTGTTTTTCTGCGGGTGATAAATGTATTTTGAAAGAGGGTGTGCGCTGTCTGACTGGGGTTGTGTTACAAGTGGGAGGGTTCCCCGCATCCTTGTCATTAAAAAAAAAAAAAAAGGAAAACATTACCGGCACCTCCCTTTCAGGTAACTTTTCCGAGATTGGGAATTGGCAGCACCAACAGAGCTTCTCAGCAGGTAAGTCACATGGAAGATTTAAAGAAAAAGACTTAAAGTAATGACATAATAAAATAATTTCATAAGAGGCAGTACAGGGAACGGCTCATTAACTCCTGACTCTAAAAGAAAAAGGCAATTTGTAGCTGCATAAAGAAGCCTGAAGGGGCATTTGTTTGATTTGTATCTTATTTCTATTGATAAAAAAGGGTGACCATTTTCTCTAGTGTTCTTCATTATCGCATGCTACTTAGTGCTGTAATTGAAGGGGTGCACTCTCTAATGAGGCAAAGAGAGTCTGCAGTTGTTCTCTGATTGCTCACAGCAGTTTTGAAATCTCATTAGCCTCTGAAATCCATCATTCATACTTCCAGTCTATGCGAACTTTTGCAGGTCAATGTGATGTCAATAGATCGAGTCAGCAGAGCAGAGGTCAGGAGGATACTTTAGGCTGTAATATCTTTCATGAGTCCCAGTGTGTTTTAGGACGGGAGGGAAGTGCTAACAGCTGTTATGCTGTTCAGTTCAGCTGGATAACGTCTGAATCACTTTGGTTTTAAAAGCAGATCTCGGAGCAGTTCCAACATGACGGAGTCAGCTGAAGCTGTTGCAGCCGATGTGGACAGAAAGAGAAGTGTTATCATCGAAATTTCAAATGTCACCAACAACTACTGCCTCATGAATCCCAGGTAAACCCTGACACCTGCACATAATTCCAGGCATTTAATTCATAAACCCAGGAAATATGTGTGATATGTGTTTTTATTCATGTGTTTGTTAGGGTGTACCTTGAAAACGGAGAGGTATACAACCCACCTCAACCCACAGTGCGCCCTCTAATGACGGAAGTCTGTACCTTCACCAAGTCCAGTGGCAAAGCAACCGGCAGCATTGGTGTGCTGACCTACGACCTCTTTGAGAGGTCACGGAACGACCACATCGAGTTTCTGGCCATCATGTTCTCAGTTCCCTGGGACTACAACCTGTACAAGAACTGGTTTGCAGTGGGCATCTACAAAAAGGGCCGTGACTGTGATGAGAAATTGTACAAAGAAATGTATTATGAGAAGAAGCAGAAAGAGCATGGTTTTGTCAGGGAAGAAGCCACTGGATCAGGAATCAATTATGTGGGCGATTACCTTGATATCAAAGCCACCATGAATCCATTGGGCAAATCTGCCATGAAGGTGGAGGTGTGGGATAAGCTCTTCACACCCATAGGTCAGCAGGCATACTAGAAAACCCCACCCAGCTTTGATGCTGTCAAGAGCCCCTGCAGCAAAAATTCATCCCTCCATTTTCAGGCTTCTACCTGGCAGACTACTTCTTATACAGTGAAAATGCATGATTTAACAGATGTATTGTTGCTGACATGTTTCTGTTTACCCAGGTATTACCCTTCAGTAAATCTGCTTAAGATCAGAGTTTAGTTTGTTTATAAATCCAGGCGGCAATAACCTCCCTTTAAAGCTGAAGCCTCTGTCTGTTTCAATAGCATCTGGTTTTAAAATGGCATCTTTAGAAATGAAAATCAAAGGATGACTCACCGGAGGACGAGGGCACGTGGCTTAGTAGAACACACCGAGAGCTCGTCTGTGTTTACCTTGACACTGTAGTCTGAGGAATAAAATAAACCTTTTGGCTGAAGCTATTTGCGTAAGTCTGTTGATTGTGATAAGAAAGGCGCAAAAAGTGCTTAAAAAGACATGAGACTGAAATTTTTGAATACAAAATCGGGGGGTTTTTTTGTGCATGCATACTATCCGTAGCATGCTTTGTATGTTTGCAGAGGGATCACTTTATATATAGATTTGTACAGAATCACATGGTGCAGAGTTATTTTCATCGACGCTGCATGAGAGCCATGAGGACACACCCTGACTCAAGTAGCCAAGTGTTACAGCACATCAATCATTGCTAATGTTTGACAGTGAACCAATGTGGCGTGAACATTGAACACTCTAACCACAGTTTAAAGCTGGTTTAAGATGCATTTAAACAGTTTTTTTTAAACAGAAAGTTAATAATATGTATGTAGTTGTTATGAAGTAAAATTAATAAATTCTCTAAAAATCTGAGCAGTTCATTATAACAGAGCAGTAAGAAAAGAAAGTGTTGACACCATAAACTGTTTTGCGACAAACAGGGTTTTTATAATGTCTCCATGAACACTGAAGTGAAAGAACGCAGTCAATTCTTGGCTTATTAAAAAAACTCTGTGTTGTTAAAATCCATTTTTAAGAGACTCAGTAGAACCATATTTGATTTTTGCGATAAAGTAGATTTTAAATGCCCGCTTTGCCATCCTGGGAGAACCAGGGGGAACACTAAAACATCTCCAGTTATGCCGTTATTATTCAAAACACATTCATGGGTTTATTTTTACGAACCAGTGAGCTCAAGGAGAAAATGAACAGGACCATTTGCTTTTTTTTTTTTTCATGATTATGATCTTGGCAGGGACTGTGAGTGGAGGTGAATGAGACAGGGATGGATTTAGGTGAAGACCCCATTATTATGGCCGCTTAGCAACTCATTACACTGGCTAAAAGCTTTTTAATTCTAATTGGGGAAACGACAATCATGATGCGCTATCTTGTACTAAAACAATTTGCTTTGCAGAAATGGCACGGTCCATTTTGTACAGCTGCTATCATTAACCCTTGAAATATATATGGAAGAAGTATATCAACCTTTGATTTACGTCGCAGGCAAAGGTTTCAGGTGCCTGCAATTCTATTTACAATCACAACATTGCTCTCCTGATTCTGTTTTCCTGTTAGATTCATGATGCGTTCGCTGCTTTAACTGTCCCAGTCACAAAGACATCCAGATCAAAGGTTTTCACACACTGTCACTGTTGCATTTGCATAAATGCCATACATAATATAAAGGCATAAACTGGGCCCGTTTAGGCTCAATCCCTGAAGCATTGTCAAGCACTGTATTGGTGAAATGACACAGGATCCCTTTAAACAGGTGGGGACACTAAACAGAAACTTTTTGTTTGTCGTGGCTTTAAAATATGTTTAAGTTCCTGCAGTTTTCTTTCATATTTTTCCTTTAAAAGGCGCATATGTTTGCTACACCTGCACAAAAGTCCTCTTTCATGTTTTGTATCACATTGTTTACTGTGTGTGCGTGTATTTGCGAGTCAGAGCTTTTGTGCCTGTGTCTTTGTTATACTTACAGTAAATGTGTTTGCCTGCTTTTGTGAGTGTAGCTGCACACACACCTGCACGTGCAGAGACGGCTATTTTCTATCTAATACATTCTCTAATGCATTGTGTGATTTGTATTTAGCAAATCTGAAAAAATCCCATAAGAACAGAGAGGGATTAAACCTTTAAACAGGACACAAAAGACATTTATTTTCCTGTGTAGATAAACTTAAGAAGCTCAGCATTCGTGGATTGAAATTGATGCTATTTACCTCTAAACGGGAGTGAATCTAGCTGTTAGTCATGTTGAAGCTTCTGTCAAAATCCTTCTACGATGTTACGGGGAAAAAGGAGGTGGATGAGTGCAGGTGCAGCACTGGTAACACATTGGCACGACTTCTCATGTGATAAAAATTAGCTGATCACAGCAGCAAGGCTTCACTTATACCCACTGCAAAAAGATGAGAGAGGTGAATGAGGAAAAAACTCCAAACCTCACAGCCTTTTCAATTTTGTAAGCACTTTTACTTGGCATTTTCTATATTTTTACAGTGTGTAAAGGAATGTTTAAGTCTTGAACTGGTGCTGTATCATGCTATGAATAGAAAAGGGCTGAATAATGAAAGTACACACAGCAGCATGCATCTCCTCTCCCTGTTATCATCACCAGATGTTATCAAGAACATACAGAGGCTTTGTCTCTCAAAAGCACGAGCAAATGTTAGAAATTTATTGATGCATTTTACATATTTGCATTCTTAACGAAGCTGGGCTGATCGACGCTAAGCACAGGGTGTAATAACTGAGAGAGTCAGATCATCAGATGTATTTATGTAAAGCTTTATAGAGCTTTCAAGTTTGTTTGAATTTCAGTCTCTCGGGTTCATTGTGTCTAAATAGATCAAATAACCTGATATCAATGACCTGAAGTTTGAGTGTGAATCCATAAACTGCAACTATATCAGCACTTTAATACTAAATGCTTCTCCTCTAGTGAATGGAAAAGGCATATTTTCCAACTAACAAATATGCTCTCAAACACTGCCATCTAGAGGCCACCTCTGATATCAAATGTTCTTACACAATTTACAGCTTAAATGTTCTAAGCATTTAAGACAAGTCCTGAAAAAAGGGAATATTTTGAAACTATTTTTGATATTTATATATCCTCTGCACTTAACATGAATACAGAGTGAAAGGCAAATGTATTGTATTCATTTATAGAACTTATGGGATTGAAACAGACTCATTTTTAGGACACAGTGGTATCAACATCGCTCATCCTGGGTCTTTGTCTGCTATTTCAGGCTCAAAGCAACTCCTGACATCCTGCAGGGCCTTGAACTCCCAAATATATCAGTTGTGTGTCAAAATGGCCACAAGCACCTGAAGCTACGTCATCAGGGCTCAAATACAGGCCTCAGTTTTAGAAACTTTCACCTCCAGAGAATCGAAAACAATAAAACAATAAAGTTAGATGTTTTGAAGCTGAGCTGAGTTGCATCTTTGGATGTTTTTTTTTAGTTTCTTAAAATTTCTTTGGGTCATATTTTGCAGTCTGTTCTTAATTTTTTTTTGGATGAGATGCAAGAGTCAGAGGTCATGTTACTCCCAGCAGGCTTTGGAAATTGTCTCATCATGTTAGTTTGTTAATTTAAAACTTTTCATCACGCAGAATGACACAAACGTCCATCATATAACAACACAGATGACCTGAGGGAGGAAACTCACTGTTTGCCTCAGTGTTCTTCCATTATTGGAAGAAACTGATCTGCCATGTTGCTCTTAATGTTGTAAAGTTGGTGAATCTTGTTGTAATTTTTATTTTTGTTTTAGTTTGCAATGTGAAATTTAAAAAAAATCAGTTCCCAGTGTCACACAGACTTAATTAACAGATATAAATAATATTTTTTACACATACCAAACCTGCAGTTCCACTGTTTGGCTTCATAATCTAATATTTTTAAAAATATTTTTAGCAAACTTGCTGTATACTGCCTGCCCAAAACAGAACAGCAGTCAGCAATTAGTTGTTGAATATAGGAGTTAAAGGGCACCAAGAACAAGGTAATAATATGGCAAATATTGGATTAACATTCTTCAAAGGCCTCTTGCAGATATACAGGTCTGGTGTGGAGTATTTGAAGTTGAGGTTGCGGATTGCGATGACTGGCTATTTCTCAACTCACCCTCCCTTTTCAGGCAGGTAAAGTTTTACACTAGACCTTTAAATTATTGATGAATAAGTAAAAACTTACCATGATGCTTCAAGAGAGTCTACAAACTTAAGCTAAAGTCATCATAACTGGTCACATGAACCTCATTGAGCCACAACAAGACGACTGCACATCCTTACTTACATATCTTTTGTTGCATGAAGACCCAGATCTGCTCCTGCTTTATTTGTCATTTGCCAACTTTTCCAGATATCTTACAATATATAAGATGTTTGTCAATGTAATTCCCTCCGATTGTTTTCCACTTAAGCCAACTCTTCCCTCAAGTTGCTCCAGGTCTTGTTTTATTAGGGACAGATCTCTACAGATCTCCAGTAAACCGAACATTTCCTCCTTCACAGGTTTACCGGAGGCCCTGTTCGTCCTCCATCACTGTCTGAGAACTTAGTAATACTTCTGCCTCTTGTCACTCACATTTTCAGCTGGCCGTAAAACGCGGTTGTTCATGCTCTGTACCTCTTTGAGTTTATTCTGACTGATCGAGCAACAGTTTTGATGTCAACCCTACTTGAACGTACAGTCATCTGCTGCCAGATTTGGTGTCATCCAGCTGAAGGGTCAGCTCTGACACAGCAGTGCCAGCTGCCTGGATCTGGCACAACAAAGTAATTACTCATGTCACACTCAATGACTCGCATCAATGGGTGCAGTCTTTTAATTTTCATCATGTCTGGCAAAAATCCAGTTTACAACGACCAATAAACTTGTCAGGGAGAAAAAAAAAACACTTGTAATGCAAACAGATTTTTATGAATAAAAAAGTAAGATATCAATCAGTCATCAATAACTTGGCCACAGGAAGTTGATCTTCCCTGGCCAGATGTGAGGGTTGAACAGCTGTCACCGATGCTGCCGGATGCTCCTTCATACGAAGCAGTGAAGCTGATGCTGTCAGCAAAACTCAATTCACAGCCAAAGTCCCCAGCCTCGCCGTTTTCTGAAGTCTGCCAAAAGAACCAGCAGTTGATGTACAGATGCCCTTACTCTTTGTCCTTCCAACCACTCTGCCAAATCTCTGGGACATAACAGTCAACAGCTCCCACGGTGAGAAGATCCAGAGGCCCCGACAGAGGACCCGGAGCCAAACACACCACTCCGCAACTGGAGATGCAGCTGCGTCTCATGAGTGTGTGATCACTCCTGCAGAGAAAAGAGGATTTCTGGTGTCATCACGGTCTATGTCTCAGTTTTAGAAAATTAAATCCATGTATCAGTGGGTGTGTAATGTCAGTTCTGACATATCTAAGATTAATTAAAGTCGCTATGTTTAGTGTTTGAAAATGTCAAATTCTAGCGACTCCAGAGGGACAAACACGCTGTGGAAGGCTGAAGCAGTTATGATTTTTATTATTTTTAACTGAATAATTTTATTGTTGCGAAGTAGTTTTTTTTAGTTTTTGGAATAAACTCTCTGCAAAATAAACCTTAAAAACAGTTGAACTCATCTCTTGTTTAACTATTACTTTGATCAACATCATGACATTATTAAGTTTAAATGAATGTAAGAATGACAATTATGTAATGTGCAACAGTATTTGCATATTAAAACAAAATATTTTTATAAGAACGCATTTGTCCTTAACTTAGTATAAATATGTTTTACACTAATTACCTCCATCAGTTCTTCTCCACAACTATTTTAAATCACTGAGTTTGATTGTCATGAGGTCCGAAGTTCAGAAGTATCCCTCACTCCTTTTTTCCATAATTATCCTAATTTGTCAATCAAAGCTACATCTGGAGGACCGCAGGCTCCCTGCTCCATCACTTCCATCCCCGCAGCGTCAAGAAACCAACTTAAGTGTCAGCACAGATTATCAAAACTGAAGCCTGTGGGATTGTGTTCAGATTAGCGCATTTATGTGTAAGATGAAGCACATCAAAATGTGACGTAACAGTGTTTTGACATGGCTGAGGGGCTGTGGTAGAACTTCTTGGCCTCATATATGCTTTAAAGGACTCTTGGTGAAAGCAAACTTTACTACTGTTGAAAAAGGAGGCCTAGATCTCTCCAGGCTTACCATGTGTTCTTGTAAACTTTTATGGAAACTGTTAATAGTGTATTGTCATTAACATAGATGTATGCTTATATTTAAGTTTTATACTTTTTTATGATATTCTGTGGCAAATAAACTTATAACAAACCCCTCTTTCATCTGCACAACTTGCATGAGACTCACCACATTTTAGGTTTTCTTCAGTATCCAGTGATAGTTGTCATATCAACTTATTGACAATGCATTGCAAACAGGAATTACTAAGAGCTTTCTCAGAATACTTTTAATGTTTGAAACAAGCAAGCAAAAATTTGAAGTCCTGATGAACACCTACAGTGATCAGAACATGTTTTTTAATGATTTAGTCACTAAAATAAAGGCTTTTCAATATTTCCTCACTGTTCTGTTACCTTTCCTCACATTCAGAGTGCTCGGATTGCCTTCTTGTTTAGTTTTCTAGGAGTAACTGACACATAACACATGTTTGGTCAAACTAGGATGTATATTTTCCAATGTGAGGGAGCCACAACCCTGTATTGACAGAAAGTTGAATAAGTTTAGTCATAGTTTGTTCCTACCTTTGTTTACAAGGATTTCACTCCTCTTTGACTGCCAGATCTCTGATAAATATACAAATTATAGCATCGGATCAGCTGTGGTTTATTGTGATACACTGGGCTCCAGAAAGTAGGTCATTTTGATTTTGTTGGGCTCATAACAACTCTCTACTGAGTCATGATGCAGGTTGTATCGCATAGAACCACTAGAGGGCAGAGTTTCCTGACTGAAAACAAGCCCATACTGACCTTGGCTATTTGACTTATGTACCAAACACATTAACATATCGTTTAGTGAAGCAGTTGATGTTCTGCAGGACTTTAAATTATGATTAACACAGTTTTCACACTCACATCTTGCATAATGGAATCAGATGTGGTTCTGGCTTACTGTAACATTAAGGAGTAACACAGAATTGGATGAGATCAGAAGGGGGTGTGGACGAGGATGACCCGACATCTAGAGAGGAAAAAGGTCAATAAACACACTTTCCCACCCAGCCCTAACAGAAACACACACACACACACACACAGGCAGGCCCACCCTGCAGTGTTGTGTGTGCCAGATGAGGGTGTGATACATGACTGCTGTCACTGCTTCAGGACTTGCGCAGCATAGCAACTGCACCACAATATACTGTGCTGCTTACCGAAGATACAGTGAAAAACTAGCCTACCTGAGGCTCAAAGCGATGCCATCTGCGCCGCACTCGAGGGAAATGAGTGTTTAATCAAATACTGACAAAGGTTAAAGGGCCAAAATGATGCCGCAACTCTGTGAAAGTATCCTTGTGAACATGAGCTGACCTGAATAAACTCTGAGACTTTCTTTGGTTTTCTTGTACTTGACGGCTTAAATGAGAAAAAAAAAGAAGCAACAACCAAAAATATCCAAATGTAGATTTAATTGTATAAAATATAAAAAAAACGTATATCAAAATACATACAGTACATGTTGTGAGAGCAGGCAGAATGTTTTCTCGCAGACTGTACAGTAAGTCCGTAAGGTCCTGAAAATGGCAGAAGTATTACACATCATATAAATACACATTTCTAATTCGAAAGCGCTTAACATTGGCTTTGTCGTCGTTCATCGCTCTATTATGATTTAAATGAAAGATAACTCTTCTATCTTCCTGTCGTCGCTCAGTGTTCATCACTTAACTGCACAGACACTTCACGTGTCTTTTTGTCCGAAACTGGGTGGAGATGTTAGATTAACTTCGCTTCATAAGCTCATCATATGATCATGAGGATTGTCGACTGGATGGAGGGAAAAGTGCTGAGGGTTTTCCTGTTCAAAAATAGACTAAACCAGGAAAGAGAACTCCTTTTCTGGGCGTTTTCACTCATTGTGTCCCATCTGTAACCTCTGACCTCAAACCTTACATACACTATGACTCACATAACCAGATCCATGCATCAGACTCCACTCAGACTCGCAAACAGTTAAAGTTGCACATTACCTCTGCATACATACTGTACATTGTCTAATTTATTGGCTCAAAGCAGAGTTAAGAGTGAATAACAGTGAAAGAAGCTGAATAAAGAGAATTCAGTGATAAAAAATGAGTTTGTCTGTTATCAACAAAAACTGCTTTCCAACTGAAGTCAACAACATATTTTTGCCTTTACTTTTGCAAGCTTTAGAGCTTTTGTTATCACGACCCTGAATACTGACTTTTCCAGTAAAAATCCAGCGCTGTTTTTTTGAAGAGTGTGTGCAAAATGGATGTAAATGTTTAGATCTTGAGTCAGGTGGCTTCAAAAAAAAAAAATTTGTCACAGTATTTTACAGGGTTTTTTTCCATCACAGTGAGTCTTTCTGAACATCGGGGAGGATGTCGTTGAACAATCGCGATACCTGTGATGCCACAGATTATGACATTCACTACAAACCAGTGTCATTTTCTCAGTAAGTTTTCTTTGTGGCTGATATCTCAGAGTTCCTCTGATTTGTGAGAAAAAAAAGAAAGATTCAGTCTTTTGCAAAGTCACTGATTAAATAAAAGCACATCAGCGATTTTATGCGCACGCAAGCTAAAGTCCTCAGGTCGGGATGCGAGGGAGGGCGTGGGTCACAAACATGATATTCTTGCTGATTGTGACCAGAGATGTTTGGAGTTTCAGGAGCTGCCATCCCCATTCTTGGTCTTGAGCACCACTAAGCTAACCATGACGGGGATCAGGCAGATGGGGGTTATCACCAGGGCAAAGACAATCACTGGTGGTGGGTCTCTTAGCTCCTCTGAGGGACAGTCCTGGAAAAATGCGGTGTGAATGTCCACAAAGGTCTGCTCCACCAGAGAGTTGGGCCATGGGATCAGCAGACAGTCAGAGATCTCCTCTGTGCAAAGGCTTAGGTTACTATACAAACTGCATTGTGGGAAAAAGAACATTAGAGGAAAGTTATTCACACACTGGTAAGTATTTGGCAAATAATTTTAAATGTTAAAAATAACTAATCGTTGACATAAACACACACAACTTACCCCCTCACGTTACCCCAAATGCACCAGTCACTGCTGTTTAGTGATGACATTGCATCCTCAAAATTTTTGAGACATAGATGTTCAAGCAGGCTTGGAAGGCAATCCATTGGTGCTCCAGGAAAAAAATCATGACAGATATTGCAGAGAGACGCACATCTGTGAGAATTATTCCCACAAGCTGCATGAATTTGAGAGAAAGAGAGACGGAGTCACAAAGAAAGAGACAGAATAGAGACAGATTAGAAAATGAGTAAAAGCTTTTTTTCAGACATCTTTGAAGGATTTCTACTGAACTCTGTTCATAGAATGAAACAAGGTTTGTTTGACTTTGGTAATAAAGTTATGACTTACAAAATGACAGGGGATGGTCTCCATAAGTGGTATCTAAAACAGATTAAAACAAGATTTTTAGATTTAACACCTTTACATCATGCAGAAATGTAGACTCTTGACATTTAATACAACCCTCCTGCCATGTCATGTCCCTCTAATCCATTCAGTTTAACAAAGACTAGCAAACTTCAGTGCAAGGAGCATTTCTGGTCTATTGTAGCTCATGAGCTCCTTCACATGTCTAGTACTGAGGCAGACATTTACAGCTGTAGAAGGGAGACCACACACTCACCGGAGAGAAAAGAGAGGAATACCCCAATGAAACCAAGCGCTCCCTTCATGTCAGAAAAAAAGAATAAAGGTGCGTTTTCCCCAGCTGATGACCATGTATAATAAACCTAAACTTCTTAGACTGTGTACAGCGAGGCATAACAGGAAACCCGACAGGATGGAAAAGACGCTGTGTAACCTTCGGTTACCAGATGTCCAAACAGTGTTACCCGCGGTTAGCAGATGTTCATCGAAGATCTGTCTGACGGCCCAGCGCCTTGGCAGCAGCTCTTCCTCGCTCCAACACACGTTTCTTTTGGATTTTCTTCCTTTTTTAAAGGGGAGGAGGCAACGAAGATTGTCCTCTCCATTCTCCCAAATAAAAGGGAGCACACCCAAGCTGGGCTGGACTCACATCTGAAAACCCTTTACTCTTTAACTCTTGTTCTGCTTTTTAGTCTCAGTTTCTCACAGTCAAGGCCTGGCCAGCTCACAGCATGTGATTTATTTGCCTTTTGGGCTGCCTCTGCCAAATAGGAAACATAAGTAAACATTTAGGGCTTAGCGTTCGGGGTGGATGTAATCATGACTCTGCAGGGTGTGCTGTGCAGACAGCCATGATTTCAGATTTAGGTTAATTTGACCAAACCTGGAAGAAGTTATTAGTCAAATCTGACCAGCTGTTTAAAAGGCAAACCACCTTTACACACATGCACCAGGAAAGAAACAGCGCCGATATTTTCTTCCACAAGTGTGTGGGAAACTTTTTTGTTTTTTCATGTCATAAGGAGCTCGTAAATGGGCCACATCTGTAAGGTAGTTTCCAACTGTCACCACTCACCACTTTAAAGGGCAGAGTGAGAGAGGTGCCTTTACTGATTGAGTGAAAAATGAAATGCATGGTTCATGTTTTCTCATGACCAACTTGTCCATTTATGTCACTGAATCCACATGTTGGGCCTCTCACAACATCTGTTTGCCGAGCAGCATTTTGATTTAGTAATGACATCAGGAAATGTGTCTTTTCAGCAAAGGAGGAGCTCCGAGTTGGGGGGAGTTGGCAGGGGAAGGAGGGGGGGGACAGTCAGGGGAAAGAAAAAAAAAAAAAGGGAAGGCACAGGATGAGGAACAGTGAAAGGGGCGCAGCTCCAAAGTTCCAGTTGTTTCACAACCCCCGAAGTTCATGCGTTGATCACAGACGTTGCATGGGGTGAATGACGAACAAATTCAGGAAGTTGAGCCAGGTGGGGGCCGCTCATAATGAGGTTTAAGTTAACCTTTAACCCCAAACCATTATGGGCCTTGTGTCTACCGCTGGTGACCCCTCACTGGTAGAGACCTCCCCGAGAGTTTGTCTTGGATTCTCATGATATAACACACGAGGAGATCTTGGCAGAAAGCAGGCTCCCTCTCTCCCTCTCTCTCTGAGTGCTGCTTTTTGTGTTTGTCAGTTTCAGCCAAGCAAATGAGTTTAAGGAACTGGTCCAAAGCAATCCCCCCGGTGGACACAAATAAATAATCACTCTTTGTAATTGTTGAATCTATTCAGGTATTTCTGTTAAATTAATTAAGTGAGATTGAATCTGAACCTGAACATCTGCAGATTTAACTTCTCAGGACATGGAGATGACAGTCTGTAACGATGTGTGATAGAAAAAAAGGTTTGAATCTTACCAGCCATTGACGCCGCCGTTGAGTAATACCCTGCAAAGAAAAGAGGTCAAGCTAGTTAAAGTGCTTGTTGCTGTGTTTAGAATATACATTTCCCCTTTTGTTCTTTTAAACACACGTACCTGCTGTTGTTGTGGCTGGTTGCATGGCTAAATTGTCATTAACCAGACAAACCACCGTTGTGCATCCTGCTAAAAGAGACATTAAATAATATGAGACCTGGATATTACAAAGTTTTTAAAAAAAAGGCTCAAAAACCTTAATGGAAGATAGCAATGAGCACACCAAGTTAAGAACTTATGGAATTAGAGGGGGTAGAGGAAATAACAAGGAGTAAGTCACAGGGAGTGATCAGGTCAATGCATCCTCCCTTTGTCTGCCTGTACTTAAAGCAAATTATCTCAAGGACATTTATACTTAGCACACATTCCTCTCTTACAAGGATAAAATAACTTATTTCTTAAACATAAGCAAGTAAAAACTACAACTAATAACTATAATAATCATAAACTAAACAGTTTAGATCTGGTGGCAGTATTCTCAACTACTGGGATACAAATGTAATCTTTCAAAAAAAAAAAGAGTTTGTTGTCTCAGCTTGATTAAAATCGCTTTATGAGCCTCAAACCAAACGGTATAAAACACAATCACGAGACTTGCTAAGCTTCTTTTCTAAAAGCCACTCAATCACTGAAAGCCCCCAAGCATTCCTCTTAAGAGGTGAGACAGAGGGCAAGTAAAGAAGTTATATCATAAGAGTGGAAGAAATGGACAGTGTTAAAATCCTCTACTTACCCCAGATGAGAAGAGTCACAAAACACCCAGAAAACATATGTGAGAAGCCAGTGGCTGTCATGTTGCCTGACAGTGCTGTGTCCGTCTTCCCTGGTGGGTAGGGATTACATATCTCAACCTTTTTTGCAGGAAGGCTCTATGAAACAACAGGAAGCCATCATTTCCTAGGATGGGTGGATTCACACAAGGGGGACAGAGAGCCTCTGATAAGGTTAGAACTACTGTGGTCTACTGGTGCACCACCATCATTCTCTCTCTCTCTTTATCTGCTCTCATCCCACCCTGTTTTCAAACAGAAAGAGAGGAGCCCCACCCTCTCTTTCCTTCTCTCCCTCCCCATGCCTCTACCTTTTGCCTTTTATTAGTATATTTTTATAAGCACAAGAAGTATTTAGATGTCAGTGATAAGGTTTACACACCGAGTGGATTAATGGCGTGTGAGCTGTCTTTGATTGAAAGGACTCCTCTGAAAATGACTTTTGTTATGTTTTGCATGTTTCGCCTGAATAGAAACTTGGAAGAGTCATTTTTTATGCTGAGTAAATTTTACCACTGGGCACTATGAGGTCAACTCCCAGCATAAGAGTCAGTTTTTAATCACAATCCAAAAGCTCTTTGCTGCTATTATGAAATAAACTTGCCTCTTTTTTTCACCCAAAAAAGGAAGTTTTTTGAAAGCAAAATTGTAAAGTTTGTAATGAGCCCCTGAGTTCTTTTCAAACTAATGATGTTCAGTTAAAATATATCAACATCTATGCAACAGAATCTGACATATTGTCTTTTTTCCCCATTTTTTTGTCTGTGTCGTGCCTGTATCAACCATTAATCACTCCAGCAACATACAGTCCAGAAAAGCTGCTAGCCCAGAGTTGACAAAGAGCCGCAGAGGTCTGGTAAGCTACCTTTTCTGAACTCCACACCCTCAGATATATATTTTTGATACATTATTCACTTACTCAGTAATACACCTCAAACCCTGCAGACAGATGTTGATGTGAAAAATTTCCGCAGTTCCTCTTTAATGTGTCAGCATTGTATATGACATTTCCCATGTTATAAGTTTCTAGAGCGTAAAATTTACTATGTTATATATCACCGATGGTGAAAGTATGTTTCTTTTTTTCTGTTTCTGTGCCGTGTTACACCATCGATGCTGATGACAAGCACTCCTCTCCCACCACCTCCGTGTCTGACGTCACTCTGAGCTTCTGTGCAAGGGAGCTGGCAGGGATCTCCAGTGTGAAACTGATGTACTCGTCCACGTCACTGAAGGATGTGTGCTCTTTCTCAGCTGCTGGACTTGGAAGAAAGTCAGGTAGCTCAGAGCCAAAATTGCTTCCACATTTCATTTCAGATAAAGGAGGCAACACTTTTTTTTTATGAAAACTGACTGAATTTTTTAAAAAATACACTCAATTATACCTTTAAACGCATCTGAATCAAAGTTTCTGCGTCATTAAAGTTGAGTAAACTGATTCAGTTTGACTGTGAGGAGCTTTTTTTTTACTGAGGGGCAGCAGAATAAGTGTAAGTTTACTTGACATTTTTTCTCTTTCATGAAAAAATGCTCATATCATCACTTACAATCAGTTATTATTCCACATGACTTTAGAGGGAAGTGTTTCACTGCATGCTTTGACAATCTTTTCATCTCTAAGCCTTTTCCACAGATCATGAAAGGTACGGCGCACCATGTTGCAGACAGAATCCCATTACGGCAGGCGCCAAGACAAATACACAGTTTACATTATGAAGAATCAAAAACTTCCTGCTGATACGGCTCGACTCAAAAAGCTTATCTTCCTATGTGTGTTTGCTTTTGTTTGACAATTCAGTATCAACACGGCACGGGCCACTTCAAATAGCCCAGTGGACACGCCAAACATGCTGTATCATCTGAGATACTTTTTTGCTCACTGAATGCATAATTAGCAAGCAGGAATGCACAGCAAACAGCAGAACCAGAGAGCAGAAAGGATCAACAGCAGTGATGGTGATCAGAGAGAAACACAGCAGGCGACCGCGCTGCTCTGACAGACTGATGTCAGACCGAACCGTGCCAAGCCGCCTCTCTTTAACTACATTAGACATCTACGTACATATGCTCGAATGCCATAGACAGTAGATGAATTCATGTTGCCTTATGGCATGAAAAGTAGCTTAATAGTGCCACCTTGTGTGCCAGAGAGGTAACATTCTTGTGGTTTCCTTTCCTTTTCACTGGGGACTCGTTTTGAAGGAGCACACTGGAAGATGAACTTATGTAATATGTATACGTTACATGACAATGTAATAATATTTAGAAAAAAACTTGTAATACCAACAGAAAATTTGGCCCTCAAAATTATGCAACTTATGAAACGTGACGCAAGTTTACTTTGTTTTTATTTGACTCAGGAAGTTGAAACAGTTCTAAATGAGATGGGTAAATACATAAAGTGTGGTTGTTCATGAAATATTTGAAGGGATGTTTTCTGTCCACAGGGGAATCAGAGGCTGAAAACAAAGTCCTCAACCAAAGCCCATTGAAAAATGAGGAGTTTGGTACTCATTATAACTTTAAGTTTGGTACTTGGTAATTATATGTAATAATTACATGGTAAATGTGTAAATGTGATGATTAGATGCCATTTTTAATCATAATAAAAGCAGAAATATAATAAAGAACTAAGGAGCTATTCATTACTTCTTATCTTTCTAACTTTTTAATCGCATCATTAAGGTTGTAAAAATTGATAATAGTATTCAGATAACAACTAACTTATCTGATAACTCTGCTGTTAGTTTATTTAGTCGTTGAAGGATGTGACGTTAGTGAACTGTCCACATTTTTCAACACCATCCGTGAAAATATTTTAAAACAATCTGTTTTATATCTACAACACACATCTTTTAACCATTGCTTCAAACGTTTTTCCGTTCCTCTACTCATCCGTTTGATTATTTTTTATTCAACGTAAACCAAAAAATGTGATTATGTCGCTTTTAATACGATTCTAACCTAAGTTGTCGTAGTTAGGATTTTACGTGAGGTACGTGAAGGCATCAGTGGCCCGAGGACCTTCAGCCAACCCCCCTACCTTCCTCTCTCTCGCTCTCTCTCTCTCGCTCTCTCTCTCTCGCTCGCTCTCTCTCTCTCTCAAAGCGGAAGATAGAACGCGTTGAGCTGAGCTCCCCCTGCAGGAGGGACGCAGAATAGCAGTTGAAACTGTTTTCTATCCGGTAGAACTCCGCTGTAGGAGTTTTTAAATAGTGACCATTTGTAATTTCCAAATTCTAGACAGTTCATTGTTTCTGCACAATCGGCGCGATTGGGGTAATTATTCCAACGAAGTGAATTTCTTGCTTGGTTTTGTGTTTCCTTGTAGGCCTATATGCTCTGCTATGTAAATAACAAACATTCCTGAGAGACTGCTGCATTTATTTATTTTGAAAATTAATATGCAGGTTTAAACTCATTTGAGGGCTATGCCCCCTTTTTTTACGCATTTATAGGGCGATCGAGCACTCTGGACAGTTGCATCAGTTCCTGTGTGCGTGTTAATGGCTGTGCTGTGGCTGCTCCACGCTACTTTTTATTCCCAGGAGGCAGAATAGTCATAAATCCTCCTCTGCTAGGAAAGGCTGTGATCATAATAAAGACGTCACCCTCCTGCTCGGGTTGGCTCAACCAAGCCAAGTGCGCAGCTATTTGTAAGCCTACATCAACAACAACCTCCAGCACCATGCTCATGGATAACGTAGGGATTTCTCTGAGATCCCCTCGCCGTGTGAAGACAATATCTGCGTCAGATCCATAGCAGAGGCAGCCTTTAATTTCTCCGGATCCATCTACTATAGATTAAAAAAAAAAAAAAAAAAACAGACAGGGACTTGATCGCGTTGCGGGCTCCGGTCGCAACAAATAGGACGCAAGACGTGGATTTTAAGGTATTTAATAACTGCGACACTGGCTGTGGAGGTAAACGTGCACACGCGTCCGCTAGAATAACGTGCTGTCATTGTGGTGCTCGCTGCGCACGTCTTTAAAGTATTGCACATTTAAATGGATCGTGTGTGGCTCAGCCTGAACGGGGGGCTGCAGCTACAGGACGTAGCGCACTTCATAGCTGAGGCTGAAACGTGTGCACGACTCATAGCCCAGAATAAAATGCACTGTAGCAGTTTCACGAGCTCATTTTTGGCCTTGTACTTATTTTGGGTTATGTTCTAGCTCCGACAGGGAACTTGATGTTCACTAATGTGATTATGAAACACAGAAAAACTGTACTACGCACTTTTCTGCTCCGCTTCATATTGCTTTTCTGAAGAGGCACGCCCACTCCTGAGCAATGTGGATGCCCCGTGCTGTGAAATTAATAGAGTCATTACTTATTTGTGTACACATGATGAGTCTGATCGCTTATTATTTGCTCGGCTGCCAGCCATGGTTGTAAAAAAAGGGGGCTCGCAGCAGTCTCAACCTGAGCAGTTTAAAGCACCCGTGTGGAAGACATTTTTTTACATTTGGTGTCAGTTTTGTTTTGCCATCGGAAGGGGGCGCTCTTCTAAATAGTCTTCCAGTGAGGGTGAATGTGGAAGTTTTGTCTCTGAGAGCCACAGAGAGAGAGTGAGGTACTTACTGTAACCTATATAGTTGGCATGGAAAGACTTACTGTTTGTAGTCATTTAACAGCATATTATGGAAAGAGACTGAGAGCATATCGCATCAAAACTATCAATTATGAGCATACTTGCTGACCTTTGACCTGTCCATTGTAATGTTTAGAATTATCATAATAAAATAGGTGGTGAAAATAATAACACATTTCATTTCATTACTTTTGAGGCTACAGCTGTGTTGAAATATTACTTCAAATGACTATAAAACACATTTTTTTGCCCCAAAATGCAAAACATTCTTCTAAAGCTCCTTTTAAACACCTTTTTTGGGATCTGATTGCTTACATCGACAACAGAGTCCACCCCTCCTGGTGGTCTTGATGCATTTATTGCCACAGAGCTGTGGACTGATGTGGCACATTGTATCTCTGTCTGTTTAAAGAGCCATGGAGGAAACAGCTGCTGCAGCTCCAGCACCTGGCACCGGTGCTGCCCCACCAACCCCGAGACCCCAGCCTTCCTCCTTTACACCCTCCCGCAGCCTGCTGGAGTGGAGACGGAGGGTTAAATCTGAGTACATGCGGCTCCGCCAATTAAAACGCCTTAAAAAAGCAGAGGAGGTCAAGGTGAGTCACCTCAGTTACTGGCAGTTCTGCCTTTTAAAGATGGACTCTTTTACTTTTTCTATTCACAATCTTGGTAAATGGTCCAGATGGAGGATGTGTGTTTTTTTATTCATTTGTGCTCTAATAAGCATTACAAATAACGAATATTTCTACATTTAAAAGTCAAGTTAGCTTTAAAAAAATCTAGCATCATGTTTTTGACTAAAGAGCTCCATCTTTTTCTTTGTTTAAAGGCCTGTAAAAAAGTTTCAAAGTGAATATTTAAAATAAATGTTTTATTTACCCCCATGTGCTGTATGTATGGTGTGTATGTGTGTGTTGACATGCTGCTCTTGTTTGTTTGTTTGCTAGACCCTGTTCATGTCCAACAGGCAAAAGATTGAGCAGCAGACAAATCTCCTTAATGAAGAGTGGTCAAGGCTCAGGATTCAGTCCATCCCTCTGTCAGCTCCGAGTGGAGCTCTGGCCAACAAGAAGGTGTGTGAGTGTGTGTGTGAGTGAGTGTGTGTGTGTTTGTGGTGTACTGAAGAGAGGAAAATAATAGCCTTTGCAGCACACAGCTTTACATACAGTCCAGCCTGCGTGTTCCAGCTCTGTTACAGTTCTCCTCCTTAGCTCGTGATCCAGTCTTGTACTCTTATGTGCTCTTCATGTCCATCACATTGCGTCCTCTTCACCAGCCTCAGCGTTCTGCTCTGATTCCCACCTGGCTGTCAGGTGTTACTAAAACGTGTCAGTACAAAGCTGTGTGCCAGAACTGGATCATATGGCAGCCTAAAAGTGGTCTCCAGTCCTGTGGGAGACAGTGAGGGCATAACAACATCTTTTTTTATTGTGTTTCCTGGTTTGTTTTCCCTGTTGTAGGGGTTTGAGCAGCATCTGTATCCGATTATATAGTTATAAAATTATCCAATATTGCGACTGTTCCACCGTCTCATCACCCCCGATCCAACCCCTGGTTCTCTTACAGATGTGTACAGTGGAGTCTGGCTTCCCTGCGTTCAAAGCTCAAGCCATCGCCATGAGGCCGCTATCAACCGTGTCAGGGATCCCCTTCATGTACTCCTGGTCGCCTCTGCAGCACAATTTCATGGTATGAAATGAGCTATGTTGCATTGTGGGTGATGCAATTACAGTGTCAATACAGGTGTAGATCACAACTGTGTGAGATCATACTCATTTAGCAGATTTCAGTTCTGAAATGATCTTGTGTTAAGTAAAAATGGACATGACTTTGGCCAGTTGTTAGCGTCAGTCAGCTGCGCTGTGAGATGTGCAGAGACAGGACGACATGTGCTTTTGTGAACTATTTGCAGCTAAAAAGGTCAGTGTAGTTTGTGGCTTTGATATCTCTGGCCTTCACAAAGCACCACAGGTGGTTGTGTGACATGCTGCATCAGCCGGCTTGACACTTCCTGTGCTGATGGAAGTTTTTGTTCCTTAGGTGGAGGATGAGACGTTCCTTCACAACATCCCGTACATGGGCGACGAGGTGCTGGAACAGGACGAGGCCTTCCTGGAGGAACTCATCGACAACTACGATGGCGTCCACGGTGACAGAAGTGTGTGTTAAAGTCTCTGTCCTGTTAAGATGTCTGCACAGATCCAATAATCTGACCCTTTTTTTTGATACTGTACATGGCAAAAATATTCACTTGAAGCTTTGTTTTGTTCCAAGCTGATGATGCAGCTGATGTCACATTTCTGAAAGCCAGTGGAAAACAGATGTTAGAACAGATTTGCACTTGTTAGCTTCTGACATGTTGATTGTGTCCCAGAGGGTGGGTTCATCAGCGACGAGATCTTTAAAGAGCTTGTTGAGGCCTTAAGTCAGTACTCCGACCACGAGGAGGAAGAAGAGGAGGAAGCAGCAGCGGCGGCGGCGGCGGCGACAGTGGAGGTGACAGGAAAGAAGGAGGACGAGAGAGCGATGAGGAGGAGCTCAGTGGAAGGTTCAGAAGAAACCAAACAGGGTACTGTGGCTTTCATGAGGAAGAAGAGGAGGAGCACTACTGAGGGTGAGCGAGTCTTCAGCTGAGGGTTGTGTGTGAGAGAACAAGGCCGGCACTGTTCTTCTCTTCACACTGTACAGCTGCCACAAGGTCGCCCTGCCACAGCAGCTCTTGCACAGGCATTGTTTACTTTCAGGCCGTCTCTGTGTCCCTGCATGGGCACTGTGTGTGTGAGGGAACCTGTTTGGCCATGACACTGATATGGCCCGGCTCTAATTACAGAACTAAATGACCTCTTGTACCAGGCTTTATGGGAAACCAGGCTGCATACATATGTAGTGACAGAGAAACTGAAGCTACATAGCTGACAAGGTTGGAATTTAGCTTGTTCTTTAAAAAAAAAAAAAAAAAAGACACAGAGGTCAAGCTGTCCTGGCTGCATATTCACAACGCAGGAGATGCTGCTTGCATTTCTGTGTGCAGGGGGATTTATTTATAGTTGGAGAAAATTTCCTCCAGCAAAGATCCAGAACACCATAATTTCTAACTTGCATTATGATTTAGTGTTTAGAGCCATTTTAAATACTTTCTGTGCCTTCAGTTCAGATTCGAGTGTGTATGTTTGCTCAAAAGATGCTCTGTGCTTTGTCTTGTGGTGGCTCTTTTAATAACAACCACAGTATCTGAACATATGAGAAACACTTGTTTTAAAGTGACGGTGGGATGAATGAATGAACACGTGCGAGTCGGCCTGTTCCTGATCTGAAGCTCTGATTTCGCTGTCCACCTTTCTCTTTTACTGCAAGTCGTGAAATTACCTTTCTCTGACTCTCTTATCTCTTGGACTGTTTTCTCTCTTCTCATCTCTCCCTTGTGTTTTTGTGTGTGTTTTTGTGTGTGTGTGTGTGTGTGTGTGTGTAATGTTATCTCACTCACTGACTTGAGTCCAAGTACACGTTTGAGTTGCTTAGTGGGAACACATGAGATGATTTGCAACCTTTGCAATGCAGCGTCCAATGAAAGAGGATGAAAAATTTAATAATTCTTATTAATTCATGGGGTCAGGGTAGAACAGCACTCGGGTCTGGACCTCGAACACAATCCTCCTTTCAGCATTTTGATCATTTTGCTAACAAAGGGGATGTCGTCTTTCATCTCCCATTCACGTAAAAAAAAAAAAAAAAAAGGGAGAACCAAACTGAGACTACAGTAAAAATTGTTTTAACATGTTATTACTAGCTGGCCTTGAGCGTCGGGAAAACTTCGGTGCTATTGCAAAATGTTTAAAAGAAAATATTGCATAAGCTTTTATTTGTGAATCTGTATCAAAGCCTGATGTGTGTACAAAACTGGGTTGTTTGTATAACCACCTCTGTTTCTCTGTTGTCTCCCAAAGCGAGGGACTCGTCCGGCAGCAAGAAGTTCCCCAACGATAAGATATTTACAGCCATCGCCTCAATGTTCCCTTACAAGGGCACCATGGAGGAGCTGAAGGAAAAGTAAGAAAAAGTGCAGTGAAATCGAGAATCTATGTGCACAATACTGAAGGGGGCCGTTGCTTAGCGTTCACCATGGAGACCCGAGCTGTCAGGGAGGGAAGTTAATAATGGCGGCTCTCTCTCAGGCTCCATAACTCAAAGGAGCAGTTGCATCAGCATCTGAAAGAGTTTTCACTCCCAAAGAAACATCTGCAGTCGGCTAGCTCCAACTTCTAATGGGCATGCTAATGCTGCGGCTTCACTCAGGTGATGTATTACTGCTAAAAGTGAGCCCCTTTGTCGCCTCCACAGGTACAAGGACCTCCTGGAGCCCCCGAGCCCGGTGAAGCTGCCCCCCCTCTGCACCCCCAACCTGGACGGACCTTTTGCTAAGTCTGTGCAGCGGGAGCAGTCGCTACACTCCTTCCACACACTCTTCTGCAGACGTTGCTTCAAATACGACTGCTTCCTCCACCGTAAAGACTTGATTTGTGTTTATTAGTTTAGGTTGCTTGATTCCCGGTGTGATTCTGATGAGTTTGTTATGATTTTACTAAGACTCTTTGGCTTTTGTGTGCTGATTTGCATACAGTAGTTAACTTCTATTGACCTGATATTCAATAAAGAGTCAAACTGTGTTTGTTTGTGCTCTTAAAGCTTTCCATGCCACACCCAATGTTTACAAGCGAAAGAGTAAGGAGATCCACATGGAGACTGAACCGTGTGGTGTGGACTGCTTCCTGTTACAGGTATGCAAAGCTCATAATTATTCGACCTATTCATGCCTTCTCCAACCCTTAGATACATGCTATTCTTTGTTGTTTACTCCCTGTTTTTTGTTTTTTGATTCCTTGTGCTCTCCTGAAGAAAGGGGCTAAAGAGTTTGTGGATCAGAATATGTTACGATCACAGAGGTCTCGCAGGCGCCGGAGGCAGCAGCGTCCCACCAGCTCCAGCTGCCCCGGACCGTCTGGGTCCGCTGAGGAGGACAAACAGGGCGACAGTGACCACGAAACCACCTCCTCCTCAGGTGAGAGTCTTATCCCACAGGAAATGTGTTTGGAGCTGCTTTTGAATCCACCACATGCTTAAAGGGCTTGTGGAAAAGGTTCAGTCTGCCTTTGAGTTTCTTATTTTCAAGGTGTTATTTCCATTTTTTTTTTATTTATATAGAACATTGTTCTGACATTTCCATTTTCTCACCTGCTCTTAAGTAAGTAAGTAAACATGAAGATTTGGCAACGACTGTGTGCTTTGGATTTCATGCACCATAGACGCAGTTATTTTAATGTGTGTCTGAGTCACTGTGTGACTGAGTGCTTGCATCATTTACCATAACCTCCCTGAAATCCCTCCCCCTCTGTAGGGCCCCACAGAAAAGTGAAATTTGGCTGAAGATGATAGCTTTCAAGTCATATCCTGCTCTCCTCTCTGTATCCCTTCTTCCATCTCCCCTCAATATCAGCCCTCTCTCGCCAAGCAAAATAAACCAGCTATTAGTTTTGCATGCCTCGGCCCCAACATAAACACTTTGTTCCTTCTCCCCCTTCTCCTTCTGTTTTTTTCCTTTTTCTTTTTTCTTTTTTTTTGTTTCTGTTTACATCTTTGTGTGGAGAACTGCAGGAGGGGGAAAAAAGAGCTATCTCCACCGGCTCTTTGTCGTCCTTTTCCTCCCCTGCAGCTCCAGCGTTGGTGTTCATCCCCGTCCGTGCCTCGCTGAGAGTCTCTGTTAGTTTTGGAAAGCGCTCGTGCTCAGCCTGTGACTCAGCAGACTCTCTCGCACGTGTGGGGATAATGTGGAAAAAAACAGATTGTTAAGCAGATTAATAAAGATGCTAAGTGCTGGAGCATGTGGCTACAGCAATGCTGCATTCAGCCTGTTGCCAAGCAACATTCTGCTCTCTGCCTCGAGCTGTGGGTGTACGAGCATCAGTCTTGAATATCCAAAAAACCTAAATCAAAGCCAACCTTCCTCTGTGTACGTGTGTGTGTGCGTGTGTGCAGATGCAAAAAACATGCAGGTACACAAAAAAATATCCCCCAGAATAGAAATATGGGTGCTGACATAGAGTTATATTTGGACGACTTATGAATGTGTGTGTGGATAAAAAGCTTTCAAAAACACTTTGCCAAGAGCGAGTCATAGAGAAGTGTTGTTGTGTGCAGCTGCATGTGTGCAGATTCCAAAATTATGAAACAAACTTTCTGCCAAGAGTAGTGTGTGTGTGTTTGTGTGATACAAAAATGTTTATCTCTGTGTGTGTGTGTGTGTGTGTATGTGTGTGTATGTGAAACAGAGGGGAATTCACGGTGCCAGACCCCCACCAAGCTGCGTCCAGGAGATGATGACGGGGCACAGCAGGCGTGCTGTGTGGTCCAGTGGAGCGGGGCAGAGGAGTCACTGTTCAGGGTGCTGCACGGCACATACTTCAACAACTTCTGCTCCATCGCTCGCCTTATTGGTACAAAGAACTGCAAGGAGGTGAAATATTCACACACACATACACACACACATGTTAAAGCATGATAAAAGTACCCAGATCTTCTGAGCAGCTTCAGTAGTGTGGGGCTCATAGAGCAGAAACTAGCTCGAACCAGTGTGGATCTTTTTATTTTGTCCACTATTTTCTTGAGCCCCAGTGATTCACATGAAGTGTAGTTACACTGTTTGGCCATTAAATAAATTTGGCACTAAAGCCTGGTGCTTCCCGGGGGCTTGATGTGGTTTCATGGCCCCCAGGAATCTTTTTCTCCCACACATTCTTCTTCCTTGTCAAATCGTGGTGCCTACATCACCCACAATGCAACCAGACTGCCAACAGTTCAGTATGAGTGTGTTATGCTGGCAGTGCAGAAAATTTATACTTGAGTAGAATAAAATATTACCATTTTAGAGACCAACTTAAGTAAATTTAAAAATATAGTTGGTTAAAATTAATCAGGTACAAGTTACTTTCAACTGTAATAGTATTCAATGATTATTTATCAGTCCTTAATCCTTAGTCCTTAACTTAATCCCTCCATTTAGGGCAGCCAAGTTGTGATTAAGGTATCTGGCAAATGTAGTGATGTAAAGTAGTAGATTACCATCTGAAAAATATATTCAAGTACAAGTAGAAGCACGGTTTTTAAAAAAAAGGAACATGAAAGTTAATCATTCCTTATTATTTTTTTTATCCATGTACCCACCCCTGTGTGTTAGTCATTTTAAATACTAGCTACAAGCTGCGAGCTGCTAGCCTCAAGCATAAATCAACAGTTGGCTATGTAGGTATTGTAACTTCCCTTTTCTTTAATGCACACTCCCAGATTTTTTTCATGTCTGAACTTGTAGTCTTCAGTCTCACAGGATGTTGCCTCTGCAGCCACAAAAAGCTGGGTTTTTTTTCACACATGCAGTCATATTCCACAAGACCTGCAAACAGATTTAAATGTGTAAAATCATTTGAGTTCCCCTTCAAAAAAAAACCAGATGGTGGAATGAGAAACAAGACGGAAATGGATGTAACAATTCTGAACACATCAGTGAAGCGGAAAAGAAAGGAAAGAGACATAAAACAAGAGAAGGGTGACAAACTAGGAAAAAAGAAGCATGACAGTTTATGAGAAATGAGGTTCTTATTTTAGAGAGACGGCACTAACAGTAAATGACAAAGATTATGTGTTGCTCACCACCTAATCTGTTGTTTTCTAGCTTTATTTGTGATGGAATGTACTTATATGTTGCATATTAAACTCTGACTAATACTTTCTGAAACTGCTGCTGTAGACGGCATACTTGCTGATTTTTTTGTCGCGTTTGCGTCAGTGAAAGCATAATAACACGTGCATCCTGTGCCTGTGGTTTTATGGTGTGGATAGTTGGGCCGACTACAGAGAGAATGGCATGTGGCACCATAAACGGGGCTGCTTACCAGATGTGACGTCTCCGATATTCACTCATGATGCATTCGTTCAGCCTTGGACATTCCCAGACTTTTATTAATTTAGTGCCATATGGGCCCGTACATATAAGTAGGATTGTAGAGAAATATTACAACTACTAAATCAGATTTCGTGACTTTTTTACGATTCGGCGAAAAAATATGAGCAGTAGAGAACGAATAAAACAAATCTTCATGTGATATCTAAGACACATTAAAGCGGCCTTGCCTCTGTTTGTTGCGCCTCCTGTCCCGCGGCCAGACCAGTCCACAGCTTGTATTGGACTGTCTGTGACAGCCCTGCTGGCATCCCGCAAGCCCCGCCCACTGCTTAACTGAGTGGAAATGCTGAAACCAGCTGCATCATTATGTATGTCTGTGTCCTAGGGAAGAGGCCAAATCTGGGTTTTGGCAGCCGCAGGCAGTGTGTTTGGCCTCTGCAGTGGAGTTCTGATAGCAGAGGATGGAAGGGGCAGGATGTTCTGTGGTGTATTTGTGGCGATGTGCTTTTCAGCTGGAGCTGCAACACATTACACAACATTACAACAAAGGGAACATAATTTCTTCACATCAGTGTATGTTTGTTTTAAACAAATGTGGTGGGGGGTTTTTTTGTTTTTTGTTTTTTTTGTCGCTGAGCTCATGTTCATGTCTCACAGGTGTACGAGTTTGCAGTGAAGGAGGTCCTGATCCATCGTGTTCCTTTAGTCGATGGAGGCATCTCACCCCAGAAGAAGAAAAGGAAACACAGGCATGATATCACTGGTTATTTTCTCTCTCCCATTCCTTTGCTAAGTGATGGAAACATGATCAGAACTTTGATCTTCTTTAATGAAATCAGACAGAGATAAAAAATGCTCTGCTCAGTTGCATCAGTGTTAAAACTACATTTGGTCTTCCTGTTAGATTTCCGCTGCTGTTACATAATAAGAAATAGCATATTAACTGAATACGTGAGAAACAAGTGTGAGACTAAACCCTGTTGTTGTGTTTGTTCAATCTGGCAGGTTATGGGCAAAGATTCAGCTAAAAAAAGGTATGATCATCTCAAAATAAAAACACCACAGTGTGACGTGACTACCACCACACTGTGTCCTCTGAAATACAGCACAGCACAGCGCACCGTTCCGTTCTGAGGGTTTTGTCCTTCGTTGTTCCAGATAATTCGTCCAATCAGGTGTACAACTACCAGCCATGTGATCACCCCGACCATCCATGCGACAGCTCCTGCCCGTGTGTGATGACCCAGAATTTCTGTGAGAAGTTTTGCCAGTGCGAGCTCGAATGTGAGTGTCACCTTTCTTATTCACCTGGGAGAATAGTGCTCCCGTGTCCTGAATGCGTCTTTCTTTCTTTTTTCTTAAATAAACAAAAACACATGAGCAGCTCGCCCTGACTTCTGATGCTTAAAGAAAACGGTTAGTCATAACCACATTTTCCACTGAAAATCCCTCAGTAGCTTCAAAGCCAGTCCACAATAGAGCAGGGCAGCAGAATGTAAAGCGATTCTGCAGTATTCTGGCAGCGGTCAGAGGAGAGACTGTCCTCTGGCAGAGATAGGTGGGTGTCTGTTTAATACAAGGCTGCGTCTACTGTGAGACATTTGCTGCAGCAGCAATGACCAAGAGCTGTGTTTTTCCAAAATGGCCACACGGTGGAGGAATGCATCTAGAATTTTTCCCTCTGGAGAGTTTACAACAGAGAGAAAGGATAAGACGAGGGACACATTGTGCCATGTTCCAGCCAGACAATGTGATTTTTGCCTCATTTGTTTATCAGTCGTGATCTGATCACCTTTCTTTACCACCATCCTCCTCCTCCTCTTACTCACCGGACTGTTACCTCGCCTTTTCCCGTAGCAGAGGAGAACCGGGGCCAAACAGGAAGCAGCCTCTGGTTGCACATGTGTGCGCTCTAAAAGACTTGGAGAGAAATAAAAGGGATGTGACAGGCTCCGTGCCTGATATACAACATCATGTCCAACATCAGTATGAGTCAGACAGCTACAACTAAACAATGCTTGATTATTCAGACACAGAAAAACCCACACAGGCTTGGAATGAGAGGTTAAAAAAGCACAACGGAGAGGACAAATAATGCCTGCAGCTTTTCTTACGGACAGTTTTCCCTAAGCACAGTCTGCTGGAAAAGGCTTATTCTTGCCTGATCCTTCCGTTCATCTGCCTGGAGGGTGTTATGTTACACCCTGCAAAATTGTATTTCAACATATCTGCCAGCAGAGGTCCCTGATAGATGAGCTCCTCAGCATTACTCATTGAGCCACTGTGCTGCAACCGCATTTTGAGAGAGTGAATTATTTATCATAACGATATTGTGTTCTGCCAAGTCAGATATTGCATTATCTTTCTCTATTGCTGAATGAAATTTGGCTCCTAAGCGTTCTCAGCTCATCCTCCCATTTCAAAGCAGCTTTGTGTCTTAATGTTCGCAGGCCAGAACCGTTTCCCGGGCTGCAGGTGTAAGACACAGTGCAACACGAAACAGTGTCCCTGTTACCTGGCTGTGAGGGAGTGTGACCCAGATCTGTGCATGACCTGCGGCGCTGCAGACCACTGGGACAGCAAAGGGTTGTCCTGCAAGAACTGCAGCATCCAGAGAGGCTTGAAAAAGGTACACAAGGACACCTGAAGGACTAAACTGTTTAATGCGTAAAAACCTCTTCTTCTGATATGTTTGAGACAAGTCATCACTCACATGAAGTGTCTTGTCCTAATCTACATCTGACTTTCTCTCAGCACCTGCTTTTAGCTCCATCAGATGTCGCCGGATGGGGAACCTTCATTAAAGAACCAGTTCAAAAGAATGAGTTCATCTCTGAATACTGCGGAGAGGCAAGTTCATGCAGTTTGGGCATATTTTCTTAAAAAGATTTTAAGCTTTCAACTTGATTGAAGTTGTTGTACTTACAGTGTTTATTCTGTGTGTGTGTGCATGAGCAGCTGATCTCCCAGGATGAGGCAGACCGACGTGGGAGGATCTATGACAAATACATGTCTAGCTTCCTTTTCAACTTGAACAATGGCAAGTATTTCTCATTCCTGGTTTATAAGCGCTGTTATAATACCGCTGCTGCAGCATTTTAAATAATCCTTAATACTCTCTGTGTCTCTCAGTAGACTTTGTTGTGGATGCCACACGAAAGGGGAACAAAATCCGCTTTGCAAATCATTCAGTTAATCCCAACTGCTACGCAAAAGGTGAAGCTGAGTTTGTTTGTTTGGCAGTGAAGTCGAATGTGAATTTAGTGCATTTTTATTTGGATGAAAAAAAAAAAAAAGGACTTGGCCTCTGATTTTGATGTGTGCCTTTGCAGTCGTGATGGTGAATGGAGACCACCGCATTGGAATATTCGCCAAACGAGCTATTCTTCAAGGAGAGGAGCTATTCTTCGACTACAGGTGAACTTAAAGGGCTTTTTCCGACTGTTAATCACATCACAAAAACAGAATCTACTGCACTTTATGACTGAATTGCTGTTTTTTTTAAAGATACTGCACACACACTAAAACTCTTCGCTCTCTCCCGCAGATACAGCCAAGCCGACGCCCTCAAATATGTGGGTATAGAGAGGGAGGTAGAGATGACTTAGCTACAACTGCAGCCTACCTCCATAACCAGTCCTGAACTCTCCAGCCACCCACTAATGCTTCTGTCCCTCTCTGCAGCGTCATATCTAGCTGGCGAGACTCTATGAACAGTCGCTGTCTCTACCCGCTCAGCTGCACTTCCAAAAATAGAAAGTCCCTCCCTGCTGTTTGCAGGTGCTCCTGCTCTGCAGACTTAACCACCTCCTACTGTGACAGCCGTCAGCTCTCCTTCTCATCTGCCCAAACCCACCCTCCTACCTGCATTACTGTATGCGCCAAGCTTATGAAACTAAACTATTTAAAGTGAAAAATACTATTATTGCTTACTGCACCAAGAGGATCACGTGTTTTCTTTTTGGTTTTTTTGGGGGGTTTTTTTTCTATCTGTTCCATCTCGTCAAAGCAAAGAGGCTGTGATTACCCATCATACAGTGTGTTACTCTCTCAGCAGTTTTGTTACTGTACTTATAGACCGGCTTTTCGTTCGACCTCTTCAATACGTAAATGCAAAGCTTTTTACATCGTAGCAAATGATGATCAGTGAAATGCATGTGCTGTCTCTTGGATAAAAACAAACCATTAAACATGTTAGTCACGTTAGCGTTAGCTTCAGTCAGATGCTGCTCCGTGCAGTCACTCAGTATTGTAGTGTGATGTTGCCCAATGCCTGTTGTGTTGAAGAACTCGTTGAAGAAGAGGCAGGTCTGACAGCTTGGTTTTCGTTTTTCTATGAACGCTGTCAGCGGCTAGCATCACCACCACAAATCTCTATGGTGAAATAAGTTATTGTGCATTTATATCATTGTTCTGCAAAAATAGGCAACCAGACAAGAAACCGACTGACTGAATGTAACCTGTAGATGATGGTGAAGAGATCTCATCCCTCTTTTCATTTTACTGATTAACTCATTCTGTTGGTACTCTGAGCAACGTACATGCACATCAAACATCTCGTCACCATGTTTACGTGATCTTGAGGCCTTCACACTTTGTGAGGGAAAACAATAATAAATTAACTCGTAACACAGTAAATGTCTTCCTTCAAAAATCATATAAGTGCCAAATGATTCCGCACAGAAAAAGGCTGAAACAGTGTGGATGCGATGCATAATTAACAGATGTGTAAATGGTAACCTCACTGAGGTTATAATCATAAAAAACAAAAATTTCAGTTGTTGACCAAATACTAAAGTCCCCCACATGTGAATGTAAAATATCATTTATCATCTTCTCATTATTTTTTATATGTCCAGATTTGTTATTCACTCTGTTTTTCATTTATTAAAACATTAAAGCCCACATTGAAATGAGATCTTTCTCAATAGAGATGAACAAAAATGGAGTTTACTGCTATGTACAGTGTATGCCTATAAAAATAAAAGTCTAACTTTATACATTACAAAACGCTGCTCTGGTCCTTGAGTTTGTTCATTTTCCTTTTTGTAAATACATATCACCTAAAATAACACAAATGCACAGTTTGCATTTCCTTCAAGCTTCTTTTATTGAGGTGACAGTTTGGCTTCGATTTACACAGTAATGGTCATTTACAGTGAAAGTTTTTACAAAACAAAAATCGAACTGAAGAAGAGAAAAAACGCTAAGTTTCAGTGTGATCACAAACACAACTGTAATGATCATTTCTGGTACCTGTTGCAGAAGGATTCAGGTTGATGGTGCAGAGAAGTCTAACCTGGTCTGACCTGCCCAGTCCTCACTCTGGTGCTTGAATATCTGATTTCATACATTTAATCACTGTTGACAGGGTATCTGCAGATACTGTTAAGTATGAGAAAGTCTTAAGGCCTTTATCAAGATCTCTGTATAGTAAGTGTTCATTGAACATTGAACTCAGAGCAGAATCACATGCAAATTATAATAACTATGGATTTTGGCTCACTTCGAATAAATATTATGTTCCTTTAAATATGTTTTGTACCATTAATCTGCACTTTAAATGTCTTAGGTGTGAAATCAGCAGATACCATGTCTGAGCTAACAGCATCCTGCTGATCGACTCCCTCTACTGGCCATTTTATCATAATAATCCATCGCCTTCACTATGATTATGCAGGAAGTACCTTTCAGGAATAATTCAGCACAGACTCAATGTGTTTGTAACATCACTTACAAACACCTGTAAACCTAAACATGGAGGAGCCACTATGAGCTACATCCAGGCCTTGTCTCTTCTGTCTCTCTGTACTCCTGTTGGTGCACTACAATAAGTGAGTTGGCATCAGTGCACACGTTAATTTTATTATTATTTTTTTTTCAAGAGTCATTATTTAACTTCAGTAGGTTTGTGTCTTTGTTGGCAAACTATGAACACATGAACATCTAAACAACCAGTCAGTCACACAGACACACGCTCCAGGGACCACGCAATGATGAACGAGTGAGTGGCAATGAAAGTGACACTGCTAGGCTGAATGTATATAGACCATTCACCAGTGAACAAGGTGAGGTGTATACATTTATATAACACATAAGTTGACTCTTTCCTAATAGGCAACAAAGCATATTTGACCCAAGTTGGCTGGCTTGTGCCAAATATGAACTTTGAGTGGTGATTGTCCATTTAACAAAAACACAAACTAATCTTTGTCTCCATCACAAACCGACAGTTTCACTCTGTTCGCTCACTTTTCATTATCATTCGTCCTATCACAGCAATCTCAAAAATATAGGCTGTAAATGCTTGTTTTGGCCAAATCTGTACATTTTCATACATTATATAGCAAGTCGTACCTTTACAGTAATTGCAGTTTTTACATCCACTGTACATTCTGTCACTGTACATTTTCGCACAGTTCTGCCCATCTGTAACTGAAGAAAACCAACAATGTTGAGTTTTGGAGGTGTGTTAGTGCTACAGAGAACAAGGACTGTACTTTCTTAATCCTGAGCATTCTCAAAAGCTACCATGAGTATTTTTACTTTCAGTGCATCGCAGCCTACAGTGTAGCGTCTGCTCATACATTACAGAGTCAGAGGATTTACATTCAAAGTACTCCACTTCACTGTTTTTGAGATGTTTCATACAAACCTTAGGAATAAAAAAGTCGCTTGACACATTTTTCATATATTCACGTAGACACTCATTACATCCTACTTGCTATAGTGCATCTGCAAATTAAACTGAGACATTAACATCATTGGTAGCTAATAGAAGCTCGTATTATTGCATGTTACTGCAAAGTGCGGTCATGCTCTACATATGCATAGCTAATATGTTACAAATGTTTACCCTTTTTTAATATTTTTATCACGTACACAATAGTGCTTTAGTATCAAGGAGAGCTGCAGTGAGTGATGGAAGCCCTAAGCTTTGGTTGCAACACACATCAAACGAAATCAAACGAGGAAGATTCATTGGACTATAGGTAGAGTTTTGAAACTTTTCACTGAAAGCAGCTAAACAAGCAGCAGCGGCGGCGATGACAGCGCGCTTGGCTACTGTCCTACAGCATTATGCAAAAATTATTCGAGCAGTATGAGTTGGAAGTAAAAGATTAGCATTTACACCCTCGTGGTCCTCTGTACAGATGTTATCATGTGTGTGGCATGTGTGTGTTTATACGTACGCTTCTCCACATGGCCATCGGGAGAAGCTGTTTTTCCTGAAAGATGCTTATTATTGTGAGAAGACTGATTCTTTTGTGATACCGCCATCGAGAGTTGTCTGCCGAGCCAAAACACTCCGTAGCACCGAGCCGTTGGCAGCTTGATCATAACATAAGCAACCAGAAGTAAGACAATACGAATGAGAACTTGGAAAATTTAGGTCACTCTGTCCCTGACGAGCTCCATCACCTCAACTCTTCTTTTGATTCTGCAGCACATCGACAGCCTGTCAAGCTCTCACACTTAGAGGTACTTACATATCATCACACTCTCATTTCTACCACAGTTGAGAATGTGAACGGAATCTGAGCATACTGTGATCGGCAAAGCTGATATCTACTGACACTATGGCAATTCTCAACACTTACACGTGCCATTCTGTGTAGGTAATGCACTGTTATAGGCTGCAATACAACAAATATAAGCATGTATACCTTTTACAGTCTTTATATGTATCATCTCAAAGCTCCATGCTTGTCAGTATGTTCTCTCCTCAGTTGACTGTTTTTAATTATGAGCACCAGTTTTGGTTCCAGTGATCTGGATTTTGGTTGCACTGGTTAATGTCACCGGTTCTTAGTTGTGCTCTCTGAACTCAAAACCGAGACGGAGTTTGAGCTATGATGTCAAAAACGGCTCCACGAGAGATTGTCATCGAAAGGTATATATTTTAGATGGCATTAAATCTATACAGTAAGATATTCGTAGCTTTAATCGGTCTCAAAAATGGCTCAGGAAAAAATAAAAATCAATCAATAAAAGCCTGAATACTTTTAACTGATGTTCCAACTATCATCAAACATCCATTAAAAGCCTGTTCCCACAGTGTCTAATCAAAACCCTATCTGAATAAGCTGTTATGGTTACTTCAGGTCAAGCTTGCTCAGATGAGGCACTTCAGTATTTCACCCTGCAATACAGTGTGAGACTTGTTGGCTACTAACGCAACATGGGGCTTGATGTGAACTTTGAACCGTTACCAAAATACATTATGAAGAGCACCAGGCGTCAGATTTCACTCAACTGGAGAAGGGAACACAAACCAAAGTGTTTAAAAAAAAAAAAATGAAGAAAAGAATTCAAAAAAACTTAATACAGGTATCTGTGGTTGTTATAAGTGCTATTTCCCTTTCCCCGACCCTCAGTCAAACCCCACCCAATGTCCCAAAGGTCCTGTGATACTAGTCGCTCCTGAACTCCTCTTCGATTTGTGGGAGGTTCTTTTTTTCTCTCCTCAGGGTTTCGGTGAGCGGCCGGGCGCTGCTGGGCGACTCCAGGTTCTTCGGTTCATTGGTGCGGTAGCTGCCCTTCTGCTGGTACGCGTAGACGTAGATGCTGTACAAGCCTCCGAAGAGCAGCAGCAGTGCCAGGATGACAATGACTGAAGGATAAAAATAGCACAGTCAGTGTTAATCTGCAGCACAATGAGAAAAGAGGAGCTCCCAGAGACACTGATGAGAAGCAGGCACTGAATTTAACTCAGTCAGAGTGGCGTATTATTACATTTTATCAGCCAAACTGGTGAATTTAGGTCTGAAATTTTCTATTATGGTTTAAGAACTACTATCTCTACAGGCTTATATTAGATGATCTGGACAGGAAGGACATAAAGGGTATCTGCTGGGTTTGTAAATTGATAGAAAAATCTAATATATACTGCAAAACCAGCTCTTATCTAGCCAGTGGATCTTAATTAAGAGTGAAATATTGTGTTATGGTCTTTTTTGACCTGGTTAGTGTGTTTGCTGCTGCAATTTGATTAAAATTCAGTCTTCAAGAGGTTTCTGCTAGGAGTTCTATGAGGAAAGGACAAAGATGTGCATGGATGAAAGATAACTGTATATTACTGATGTTGTTTTTAAAAGTCTCCAAACACTCACAGACCTGCTGCCTCTGAGCCTCGGTACCTAAATCCAAATTACTGTTCAGTGGCTGCGGCTGTTGCTTCACAACTAAAGGTTCAGACGTCAGCCTTTTGTTCTTTTCTGGTGTGTGTTTTAGTTTTAATGCTCCGCCTGTGTTTGCTTGGGTTTCATGTCACAGTCCAACGAGCGCGGGTCGGGCGAACTGGAGAAATGAAATCGCCTGTAGGTGTGTGTTTGTTTGTCAGTCAGTGTGTGCAATGTGAAATGGAGTGACAAAATGTTTTTTCAGCCTCTCTGCTAATGCACACTGGGAAAGTCTCAGCCCCTCAGGTTAATACCCTCAACAAAAAAAAATAGGCATAGATAATAGATCAGTGCTGCTGATGCTGCCGCAAAAGATTTATTGCAGCTTACACAGAGCTTTGAGTGTGTGTGTGTGGGGGGGGGGGGGGGGGGGGGGGGGAAAAATAATAAAAAAAATTATTAAAAAATAAAAAATTAAAAAAAAATTTTAAAAACCAAA
>JAQMCX010000021.1:6079145-6114045 GCA_029814765.1 Acanthurus leucopareius
CCCCCCCCCCCCCCCCCCCCCCCCCCCCCCCCCCCCCCCCCCCCCCCCCCCCCCCCCCCCCCCCCCCCCCCCAACGATGTTCTCACAGGACAAATTAAGAAAAAAAGTATATCTTCAATATCACTGTGACAGAATATGTTCAACAGCACAATTGACCCTTATATTTTATGAACTACATTTAAAACGAGTGGTGTGATTTCACAGTCATAACACTTTTAATCTGAGCACTAAATCAGACAGGGATGACGTCTGATAGCCAGAGGGGACCATTGTTGGGATTCCTGAGCGGTGCGCCAGTCTTAAATGACTTACTGATGTCCTGCATTAGCATAATACCACTGAATCTGAATGATCTATTAAGCCGAAGCATCTATGATGAACGGTAAGCTGGGCCCATGCAGACTAAATATAGTTGATCCGGTAAAGGTCTCAGACATGGATGGAGCAGAGAGTCTCTGTGCTGCAGTTTAATCCTGAGACTCCAGCCTCTACTGCTCATCAGGGAAACCTGCTCTAATTTTTCCCGTCATCCGTAATACCGTGCTGCAAACCGTTGGTCTGGTCTCAACACTCAACATGTCCTCTTGTGATGAAGTGCAGAGTTATCATGGAGGAATTAAAGAGGTGAAGAAATATATTAAATATTGATGTTTTTCCGAGAACTCATAACAAAATGGAGAGAAACACATTTGTCATATTTCAACCTCACTTTCGTGCTTCTGTTTTGATTTACTCATTTCCGTGCTGACAGTTTTTTTTGCTGTGATCACATTGTTTCATATCAATATGATGAATTACCCCAAAACAAATGAACATATGTGCCTATTATGATTAATTGCGAACAAAAATAACTGTCTAAATGCATAAGCAGCTTCTCTTAAGTTTAATTATATCAAGATATACCCTTTATTTCTTTGCATTTTTTAATATAGTGTACCAAAAAAATCCCTAATATTTACTTTTTCTTTGCCTGTTGCTTTCACTTTACTGGTAATTAGTTCTGCCAAGGAGGTAATGTTTTATTTCAGTTTGGTTTTTCATCAGCAGGATAATAAACAGCTACTGGCCAAGTTTCATTTCAGTGAATGTGTATTGTGACCCAAGGAAGAGAAGAGTAAGTGTGAAGCAGATCTGAAACATGGAACAGATAAAAAAAATATTTTTTAACTGTTGTTAACATTGCAAGATCGTGCAACCAGCTTTGGCAGGATAAGTGGCCTCCATCTTGAAATCCAGAGGATGAAAGTAAAGTTCAATAGCGATAAAAAAATAGCCAGTTTTAAAAACCTGATGACTTCATATCACAATTTATTTTCTCTTGTGCCAATGATCCTCTGGGGGAGCCAAGTACTTCATGCACACATATGTCCTCCCTCCAATAAACCACAGTGGAACTACAAAGAACTACAAAATTACAAAGGACAAAAGTTCAAACTTTCCTGAGATGAGGCTTTAACTTGGCATCACCAGAGTGTGACATAACTGTAATAGTTATGAATATATATTTGGGCATATTTAAATGGATGTACTTGCAGATTTGTATGTCATAGAAGGGTGGCGTTGGCCTTGGCAGAGGTCTGAACAAGAGCCCTTTTACAATATGATACATCTTCATTTCAGTTAATTGAAATTAATTTTGCATCCTGGGGCAGTTTTGTTGAATATTTTAAATATTTTTTTGGTAATTTTTTGAATAGTGAATAAGGGAAGAGAAGAGATGGAAGCTTATTGTGCTGATAAAGATATTGTACCATAAATTATTAAGTATTGAATACAAATGGATGTAGTATATAAGTATGCATGTAAGTGTAAGTACGTAATGACACTTAAAGGGGACTGATGAGTTGTAACATCACTTTCTGAGTCTCTCAGGTAATAATTGTTAGTGTTATTTAATTGACATTCATTTCGCTCGAGTAGATTAAAAAATAGCCCGAACTAAACTGAATTTAATTAAATTTAATCTTTAGCATGATTACATTGCCTTAGAAATGTTTGGCTGTTTGTTTTAATATTTATTTTATGCTTGTTGTTTTTTTAGTTTAGTCCCACATGTAATAAATTTAAATCTGCAGTCAGATGCTTAAATAAACACCCAAAAGCCCACATTGGAGACTGACAACCCTGCTCTAATTTAGGATTAGAGGATTTCAGGAAAAAAGGAAAGAGAATTTCAAACAGCTGATTTGTGTCATCTGGGACAGGAGGAACATAGTGAGAAAACAGAGATAAGGGAGAGGAGTGCTTCAAAATGAGCTAAATTAATTGCTAGATCTGAATTTACTTGTCTTAATTGTGAATGCAGCAAATTGAAAAAAAAAAACGCAATATGCAGTATTTGTCACACAGAGTAACGTCTCATCAGAGAGTATTAAAGAAGAGAGAAAAACATTCAGTCTTACCAGTTATCCAAAACAGGCCCAGGTCATCATGGATATAAAAATACTCTGAAAAGGAGAGTAACACAAATAAGTGAATGAACACAAAATAATATTGTCTTCTTGCACTGATGCACTGTGGGACGTTTAAACTTACCTATGCCAGTGAACCACGGGTCTACCTCCCACGGTACATAACCAAGAACTGGGGGGAAAGCGCCACAGATGGACTCAGAGACGTAGCCTTGTGTCCTTACCGGAGGGTCCGTTTCGTTTGGACGGAAGAGTGCTTTCAAAGGGGCATAAACGTTGTATCTCACTCCAGATATGCAGCCAATGAAGCCTGGTGCATTATGCTTCTGGATGTCGTAGTCAATGTCACCAACCTCTGATAAAGCAGGGGGAAGCAATTAAATATCACTTAAAATAATAAACTCATCAATAATACTGGCAGCAGGATGATTATTATTTATATGATGATATTTACCCATTACTCTGCCCAGGAACATTGATTTTGGAGAATCAAACCTGGCGTCCTCCACTAAGGTTATCTTTTCTACTATCGGTTCCATGTAATCCACCTGTGAGCAAAGCAAAGTGAGTTATACATCTCATCTTGACAGGAGGGGAAATAATTCATGAGAAGGAAGTAGTTTTATATGGTAGTTGCATAATAATATTTTATTAGTATTATATATCACACTTATTCGCTCTCTTGCAGAGTAGATGAGAAGATTTATACCTCACTCATTTCTGTATGATAAATTTAAAGCCAGAGCTAGCAGCAAGTTAGCCTAGCTAAGTGAGCTTAGAGGTGCTTGTGGGCAGCTTTGGTTATCTTAAAAGCCAGGCAAGCTGCTTTCAGCTGTTTTCATTCTTTATGCTAAGCTAGGTTAACTGGTTGCTAGTTCCAGGTCAACATATAAGATCAATCTCCTAACTTTAAGCTAGTAAGCAAATAAGCAAATTCCTAAAAACATCAACTTATTCTTTTAAGATGTGTTAAAATTCATATAATGCTGTTTTCTTGTCATTTCAACCAAAAGTTACTCCGGAAACATTTGTTAGTTGCACATTCTCAGATAGATGCACAGCCGGCTTTGATTTTTCTAGACATGATACATAATTTCACTAAAATAACATACCACATAAAAACAAACAACAGACCACAGATCAGAGTTTACACAGCGACAGCGGGGAGAGCATGAACCTGCGTTTTGATGGTTCTGTTGTGTCTGGTTATGTTGACATAGTGGGGGTATCCATCTGCCAGGTTTCGGTGAGTCAGCTGGTACTTGTGTGTTATGAGGCCAAGTTTATACCTCAGATCTACACTACCTATGAGGAGAGATGAAGCAAAAGGTGACAGCAGATACAGTTTTCATGAAAAACTGCATTAACTCATGTTTTGTTTTGTCTTCATGCAGTTCTGAGTCTCTAATCTGTGGATAAAATGAAACTGCTGCCTTACAAATGTGATTCTGCCTCAGTTTTTACATTCTCAGACAAGTTTCTGAGCTTCTCCTACCATCAGTCTTGAGGATGATAGCGATGTAGTCTTGAACAAAGGAGCTGATGTAGAGCAACACAGCCGGCGTGTGAACTGTGCTGAAACTGAACTCTATGTCATCCGCTGTGTCGTTGTAGCCGAGGCTGAAGTTGTCATAGTGCGGGTCGATCCAATTGGCCCAGGCTGCTTCATCTGATATGGGCTTCTGTCGTATGTTGTATCTCATCCACGAGCCAATCTCAAAGTAAGCGCCAATGTCTGAGAAGAGATCACGATGGAGTTAGGTATCTAGATTTGTTCTGAAAGTGCTGCTCCAAATGAAGGTTTTGTCTAAGCTCTTATGAAATCTACAGAAAACATGTACGAACTCACCTTTATGGCAGTAGAAGCCATCGAAAGCCGTGTTGTTACAGTCACAAGTGTAGGAAGCGTAGCCTTCGATACACTGGCCGCTGTTTCGGCATGGTATGGTAGCATTCAGACACTGTCCCGTACAGTTCCTCCGTATGCCCTGTTCTTCATTTACTTTCCCCTCTAGATCAAGAGGAACACCGTTCATCCGTAACCCTCGAAGACATCCCAAGAAAGGTCTCAGGGTACGGTTGGCTGAACCTAATTCAAAGAATACTTTCATCAGTGGTTATTCATCTTCTTTAAAGGTTAGTGAGGACACATTAAATGGACTGTCTGTCATACCAGTTTTAAATTTCAGACTTAATTTACCTCAGGCAACCTACCTACTAAGAGAGGATGTGTGAACTTCATGGTGACGAAGGTCTGACCTGGAAAGCGCTTTACAGCCCAAGGTTGATAATCAATCTTGATCCGGGCCAGTTTCACATTAATCTCAGCCTGAACGAAGTGCCACTCATTGTCATTAAGAGGCACAGGAGAGTGTAGTGTCACATTGAGGATGCCATCACCAACCATAAATACAAACGCAAGTTCATGGGTGCCTGGAAGGGAGAGGAGCCACAAAGAGGAAAAATTTAAAAAAAACTTGCAGCAAGTCTTAGCTAAATCCCTCAGTTGTGTAAAGAAAATAGTTAATGCAAGCAGATTGCTCAACTCACTATTCAGCTCTATCCGTATGAAGTTTCGTAGCTGGTCATCAGAGTTCTCCAAGAAGACACAATTGCCACGATAGGTTTTGAAGTGGAAGGAGATGTCAGCACTGGAGCCCGGCCTGAAGGTGGGGAAGGTAATGTAGGTGGGCTTGACGAAAGATACGGTGTTCCAGATGTTTCCTGCAGAGCACATCGAAGTATTAAATATTAAAAAAAAAATCTTAACCCTGAAACATATTCTGAATGTCCCTTTTTGCATAAGTCATAAGATTTAAGCTCACTGTCGCCGTGGCAGCGGAGGGGCCCGACGGTGATTTGTGCCTCTGAACCGGTCCTGTTGGTGTCCCCGACCACCACCTTCCTCACGGGCAGATGGTCTCTAAAGTCCAAGTAGCCTTTGTCCGAGTACCTGAAGAGTCACAGTGATGATGTTAAGAGTTCAGTGTCACAGACACAGATTAACCCTGCTCAGTGTATCCTTCTCTCACCATTGTCTGTAGTCAGCATCGCAGTTGCACTGAAACTTGGGATCGACGCAGGTTTGGTTGATATGGCAGCCACATTTTTGGACCTCTCTGAATGTTCCACCCCAGTAATAATGACTCTCATTGTTACGACCAATCCAGTAACCAAAAGGCCTTCCATCTGTTTTGAAAAAGAAATAGTCATTAAAGATTTGTATCTTTTATATTGACTGAACTCACTCATAGAGTTTAATAAACTATATAATAGTCCCACTTACTGGGGGTGTTGAGTAGGCGGGACTTGTAGCAAGAGTAGTCAATCCACTGTTCACAGTACATGGAAGTGTTGGCTAGAGCAGTGACTTCATCCCAGGAGGCGTTCCAGTAGTTGACATCTGCAATATACGGCCTGTCTATTGAGCTCCCAGACACCTTGGTACCTTCCACTCGGTCGTTCATAATCACTGTCCAAGCTTTATATGCTGTGAAGTGGCATGAAATGTAGGGATTAAATGTTAAATGAAAAAAAACACAATGTTCAAAAAATAAAAAAAGTAAAAATGCTTTAACGTCTGATAAAAAATAACAACAGAAAGGCAATATACATGATAACAGTTTAGCGAAAACACACATAGAAACTTCTGTCCCTGACTTGTTTTCATTTCCCATGATATTTCACTTCATTTCTCTCTTGCAGGAACACAATAACCTGACTTTTTACTTTACAACTTTTCATCAACAGCCCGATACTGGCCATGATGCTGATGAAGATGTTTTTCATTAGAGGCACTGATTACTTACATTTCATTTTGCAGTACACTTCAAATGGTTTCAGCGGTCCACTGAGATCTGGATCGATGGTGTAGTTTCCAGACCAATATTTGCCACTGAGTCTGTACGCCTCGCATGATTCTTTATAAACCGCTGTTCGACAAGCGAGATAATCAATTTGTTATTATCAGGAAGAAATATGGCATCGGCCAGGTGTAATTACCTGTAAAGAAACACTTATTAAAGTGATAAGACGACCAGACAGCACTTACACATGTGACACACTTCTCCTTTGTAGCCTGTGTTCTCACACAGGCAGATGAAGTCATCCCAGGACTGGATGCATCTGCCTTCATGCTCACATGGATTTGGAGTACATCTGTAAATAAAAGATAAGTTTTGATGAAACAAGAGTGAGACTCAGACAAGTGTGTAATTTTCTTCATTTCATTTACACATTTCCTATTTTCCTTCCGTTATTTGTCCCTGTCGAGAGATTTTAGATGAGCTTTTATGAGGTGATACTTACCATGAGGTGACGAATGTCATGAGCTCAGATAAAATGTCTCACTCTAAATACTCACAACTCAAAGCCATTTGTTTCAACAATATCTTGAATGAGATCACAGCACTTTGACAACATCATAAAAGAGCCAAGACGAAGAAATAATGAGTTGTTAAAGAGATGTGTTTATCTTTATAGGACTATGAAATGATGGGGACACATATTTGATAAATTTATTGACTCTAATTACGTGAGAAGACATTTTTGCAGCTCCACATTTGTCGGTTTCCTTATGGCATTTAGGTGATATTTCTTACCTGTCAGTGATGCCACATGTGCCCAGCAGCAGCTCAGCATAGCGCCCCCACTGTCGCTGCAGAATAATGTCGATGTCAAGCTGTTCGTTGTCTATGAAGATATGCTGCATGCAGCCGTGGAACCGGTTCAGCTTGGTCTCACACTTCCTTATTGTGTTATTGGTTTTTGGACAACCTGAGTGCAGTGAAGCAAACCTTTAAAATCGGACAGTAAAAAAAATCTGCAAGGTCATTTCAGGAGTCAACTGTTTAAAAGCATCATCTCACCTCCAAAGAAGTAGCGGTCTCCTGTGCGAATTGTGAAAGGGTTGGTGATCTTAAGTGGAGATCCCTCTTCCTCATCAATTGTGAGGGTCAGCAGGTTGTCTCTGGCAGCCAAATCCACTGAATGCCAGTAACCGTCATTGAGCCTGTATCCTAAAGAATAGAGAAAAGTCAGTCACTAAACCAGTGAACAGTCACTAAGTGAACAAATTGTATTTGCAATGAAAGTAATGAACCTCATTAATGCCTGAAGTGCCATAATGTATGATAATTTGGCTATGTTGTGATGCTTGCACTTTGTGGCTGATTTTAGTCATTAATTCACAACTAACATGATCAGAATACTGAAAATATGGATCTTAAATCTGTGTTTTACACATTTCTCTTCTTATGAACTTTTCCCATCAATTCATGCTCGGTCTAGGTTGTGATGATGAATGTGAATCACACGGCTGTCATTTGTCTCCCACTGCTACAACTTAGGTGTTTTAACACATACTGAAATGGTGCTAATGGGACTGTTAACAAGAAGTTACCTTGGGGCTACATTAGGTATCTATATAAAAAGTTTGCAGTTTGGTTGTTTGGTTTTTTTTGGCCTTGCAAAACCCAAGACACAAGGGCAAAAATGTAAAGAACAACTAGACAATGCACAAATCTGCTCTAATATACACTGCATATGCTGGCATGTCTGACAAACAAGTTTAGTCTCATCTGTCCTATCTTATGTTAAATTTAAAATAGTAAAATCTGCCACCTTTATCACCATAAAACACAAAGGTGCCGTGTAGAACAGAAAACTTAACAGGCATGGCAGCAGCAGCTTGAAGAGTCTGGGTTAGAAAACTGTCAATTGCACGGAGCTTAAGGCAATGCATGATCCAAAAAATGTAAATGTGATCTATCCTTTCATATCTGTCGAGACGAAAAATTGAATAAACCCACCTGCAGCAAACTGGAGTTTCTTCTTGCCAGGTTGGAATATAGTGACATTGATCTGTCCCTCGCTCAGGCCCAGCTCAAGGGCACCCAGGTCATCAGCAAAGCGGGTGAACATCAGGAGGCCTGTGTAGTCCCATGAGCGGAACTTAAACTTGACGAACATACGAGGCCTCCTGAAGAAGCCCGGTACCTGCAGGTAGTTGTTGGGCCCAGCAAAGGTCATCGGTTTGAGCAGAATGTCCCTGCAGGCATAATGCATCTTTTTCTGATGGAAGAAAGACAAATCAGACCTTTTCAGTTATGGAGACACCACTAATTGTTATTGTATTGCGAGCAGGGAACAGATAGAGTAATGTTTTTCACTTATTCAATTACTATGATCAGAACCATTAATGTTATTCCCACAATACTATCTAACGGTTTGTGTAAAGCCCTACCCTTTGTGGGATGCGGATGTCAGAATCTTCTCTCTTAGCCTTGTCGATAATGTTGATGCCGTTGATGAAGACGTTTTCTAGGCAGCCTCGGAAATTTGGTATGGTGGGCAAGTGAGGCAAATTCTGCTCTATGACACCTCCTACATACAGCTAGGAGAAAGATATTAATGTGTTAAGTCACTGCCATCAATGCAAATAGCATTCAAAGTAATTCATGAAATTACTTGTTATGAAGGAAAGAGATTACACGTTGCCTTAATGTTATAATTAAAATGCATTTTAATGTATTTTCCCATGAAGTAAAATGCAACAATAATCTGTCATTTGATTTCCTTAAGTATATTGTAACTACCCTCGCAAATGACCCATTTCTGATTTACCTGCGTATCCAGATCCAGGTGTGTAAACTCTCCATTGCAGATGGCTGTCACTGTCTGACTGTCCACTGTGAAGTTCACCTGGCGACCGTAGCGCTTGATGGTGACATAGTGCCAGTGTAGATTATCAAGAAGGCTGCCAGCAGTCAGTGTGGTTCGACCGTCGACTTTGTGTATCACACTGCTTCCTGAAAAACAGAAGGCAAAGACGGGGAGAAGTACCATAAAAAAGTGTTCAAACCAGCCCTAAGTGATATAAAACAGGGAACATGCTGATTTTTTTTCCATGATAAGGAGCTGCAGGGCTCCAGCAAATAATCTGTTTACACTAAGATCTCCCCTACAGACAACTTGATTATAAAAATGCATCTTTCTGAAATGGATGTCTTTGTCAGATAATCCAATTCTCTTTTTCCTCTCTGTCAAACTTCAACTTTATGATCATGCCCCTGTGGACATCTCTGTGAAGACGTGATCAAAATATTTTCAACTTTGTTTATCCAAAAAACAACTCAGGCTGTACCAAGGCTGATGTGCAGGTATAGACGTCCTCTCTTGAGCTCCAGGGTGAAGAGGTCTCCCTGGATCCCTTCACTGTGTAACAGGAGACCATCCTGCTCCAGAGTCTTGAAGTTTATGGCAAAATGGTCATGTAGTGTACGGGACCTTTTTTCTGGATACATGTAGACCACCGAGTCATCCCCGTTGTACTGCAGCACATATGAATCTGCAAACAAAATTACAAAATTATCAAAATAATTTTTTTTTTTTTTCAAAATTACAACAGAGGATTTATATTTCACTGCTCATCTTGTGATGTGCACATAAGTTACAGAAAGTCTTATGAGTGTGTATAGAGGTTTGAAGGATTATGCAAGTGAATGCTATGAGGTACAGATGTGTTGGCATTAAACTGCATGATCATGCTAAGTATGAATCAGTGATGCTGAACTTTGCCATTTATTAGCTAGGAACATATTTTAGCATATTTGGCACTTATATTAAGGGGCATGTTGTGAAACAGTTTAAGCACTTGGGCTGCAGAGTGTCCTTGCATGTGAGTCAGAGGTAGTAAATCTCAGTGTAGCATCCATCAGTCGTGACTTTTACCATAAGAGCAGCCAAACAGCTCCAGCCTCACACCGATCTTCCCTCCGTTCTCTGTGTTCCAGGCCAGAGGAAGCAGACGGATGTGTTTGGCAGTAAAGGCATAATGGAAGACGTTCCTCTTCACCTGATAATAATTCCAGTTCCCAGGCATTGTCTGCAAACAGATTACACAGCCAAAGAGGGTAGCGAGTTATTGAGTCACTGTGATGGCGTTAACGCCTTATTAAGAGACTGGAGATGAACTGATGATGAGATTAGCTTTGTCAGTGTTGAGAGAGATAACATGCTGTGTTTTCTTTGTTTCTGTGTCAGTGACAGGGAATATAAAGGAACACCCACCAACTGGAGGATCAGCCATAGAGATTTGGCCCCCATCACACCCCAGCCATCATGGATCAATGAAACCTACCGAGTTTCCTCCTTTCATGATGTACGGCGTCCATGAGTCCGGTCGGTCTCCGTAGAGCAGGGTGTATTTTGTCACCCAGTCATATGAGTTGAAGGTCCCCTGGGTGGCGATGGCCTGCAGTCGATACTTCCTGCCCAGGTCCACCTGCAGCCATGGCTGTCTGTCCCTGGGAGATGGGGACCACCCACTGCTGCCTGGAGTGAGAGGAGAGGTTTGTTTGATTTTTAAGGTGACAGATAGACATTTGGACGGGGGTGAAATTGTAACCAAACGACTGTCACATCAAATAAACCTGGAATTTAACTTGAAATTTCAGTCAGATTTGCTGTTGGGAATACCAAAGAACTGTTAATATTTTTTCTGTGATTAAAAAGTATTTGGCATTTTTACAGATAACCAAATATAAAGCCAACTTATTTAGCTAATTATAGCACTTACACTTACACTAAATGTCTTTATTTGTTGGTGAACTAACAGGGTTGTTAGCAGATTTCCACAAAAAATGTTCCTAAATTTGCTGAATATAGTAATCTTCAGCATCTCTTGTTGTTCTTCTCCTTGTATTGAATTTTTTGCTGCTGTGGGAAACAGTCCTTTGCCTTGCTGGACATTATGACTTGTAAAACACTGGTGTAGCTAATAACATTATGTGCATAAACACTGAAATGGACCCGAGTCCTTATTATATTCTTTGTTACACTTATCCTTTTGTTGCTCTGTTAGGTTAAAACATCCGCTGTCAGAGGGGTCTCTCTGGAAAAATGGTGTGAAATTATGTATGAAATCAAACTTACCATACAATTTGGCAAAATTGGCGGAGTAAAGAAAGTTATATCTGGAGGAGGCCAGGAAGGAGGAGGCATAGAGCCCGGAGACCAGCGGATCAACACATTCTCCTGCAGTGATAAGAAGAAAGACACCAAGGTCAGGAGTTCTAAGAAGGACTTCTTATAATGCAACACTCACACAACACTCTCAAAATGATACATTTCTTGGCGACAAAGACTCTCACTGCTGCACGGTTTGATAAGAAAAGACCATTTGGGCTTTAATTAGAGCCTCGTGCACGCTCCATTAGATAATCAATCCAATTACATACGAAGCGTAGCACAGACACGTTTATTCTTTTCGCTGGTGATGGATTCTAGAAGTTAAGGACCCAGACTCTCATCCCACAGAAAAACAAATTCCCTGAGCACCTCGGTAAGAAGGTGGACCAAGACTTACAAATCTAACTAACCCTCCTGACAGCCGCTCTAAGAGTGCATCATCTTTGCATCTTCATTTTTTCAACAGGCAGGGTGAGAGGAGCGGTACAGCTGAAGATAAAGCACACTATCTCAGAGATGAACTAAAGTAAATGTAATGCAGTTACACAACCCCTCCTTCCCATTTCAAGGGAGTAAAAATGGATCTGTTCTTGTGCTCAGTGTTGCAGAGACAGAATAACAATGATGCGGCTTCACATGAAGGTCTTTGTTTGTGTGTGTGTGTATGTGTCTGTAGGTGTGTGTGTTGGCCTGCCTGTTGGTGCCTGTATGTCTTTATACTTATGCATAATTTCTTAAAACAATACATGCCGTTTCATGGGCATGTACAGGCAGAGTCAAGCTGAGACGGTCGCTTTTGTCGTGCTGTTTTTGCTTCTCTGCGTGTGGTTTTGAGGCTGATAGGACCACCACCCGTCTGCTCAGGCTCACTCTCTCCAGCCCACAGCTACTAAAACTGACCATAATTCTACCTAATCTTGCTTTTGTCACTGCTGAGGATAAATGCACGATGCCCTCACCTCCAGCTGCAAGAGAAACGCTGTCTCATTTTAAGTGCCAAAATATGCTCTTTGATACCTCCAAGAGATTTAATATAGATAAGAATATAGAAAGATCGGGTTTCATTTGAATATGAAGGCATGCAAATATTAAAATATTAGTCAGTTTTAATATGAGTTTGAACAGATCAAACTAAAATAGCAACAAGATAAATGAATGAAGCTCCGATCCTGCCGTCCTCTTCCTCTTTCCTTATCACTGCAACCATCTCTAAACATTTAGAGCTGTTGTGGTGGTCAACAACAGGAGTCCTGGCATTGTAATTCCTGTTCTGACACTCACAGAGGTCACACAGCACAGAAGAAAAGGCAAAAGACAGTTTGTGAAAACAGGAAACCTTAAGAGAGATAGTGTGCAGGCTGCAGATGGAGCAATATGAGGATAGTTTTAAATAACTTTTGACTGATTATAGCAAAAACTGCAGAAATTCTGAAGTAGAGAGGGTTTTTTCCCCACTACCCTAAATGACACGTGAATAATATGCTAGCCATTGTAGAGCGCGAAACACGTTTTCTGCCCCATTCTGATAGATGAGTCAGTCACATGAGTCTGAGTTCTGTCACCTTTGTTGCAAGGACACCCTGCTCATTCAGGTAGAGGAAAACGTGCTGAGCAAGGGAAATGTGACCTTGACTTTCCGTCTCTGTCTGTCTTCCTGAGAGGTTTTCTCAACACTTTTTTTCTATAGAAATCACTGTTATGCTGAAGATACCAGATCTCAGGTGCAGCCATCACTACCCCGCACATCCATATCAAGCGATTCACCGCTCAAATGGCTTTTTAAGCAAAAGCATTTAAAAGCTATGTGCTGCAGCCGCACGCAGGCAGAGTTCATTTGCTGCTAAAAGCTCAAAGTGTATTGATTCGTTTAAATTCCTCAATTAGCAGTAAAAGGAAAGGAATTTGTCTTTAAATGTGAAAAGCAGTTTCATCCCAGACTAGAGCAGGTTAACCCACACCACACCACTCCTCTGCTCAGCTCCTCCTCATGGCAACACTGTCACGCACTCTACAGCCCTTCATATTCACTGCCTCCCCTTCTTTTCTCTCTCCGAATCCTCTCCTTTCATCTCCATCCCAACTCTGAAAAAAGCATCCACTCTTCCTTGCTCTCGCTGTGTCCCATTACCTCATACTCCATCTAATCCTCATTTCGCTATTTTTTACTTCTCTGCCTCATTGCCTCTCTCTCTCCCCAAGTGGGCGTTGTCGTGTGCAGCAGCTAAAGTGTACCTGAAGGCTACGCAGAGCATCCAGGTACCAGGTTTTCACCACCCTACTTGTAATCCCACCACCTTTCTCTGCGTCACACCAAGCGGTGGGGCTGTGTAGAGCTCCAACACCACATTTGCTGAATCATCAGTCTTCTGTAAGTGTGGGCAGCTCTGTCTAGGCTGACACATCATGACTGCCGGTTGCATACAGTATGCAGAGAGGCGCCTTCTCTAGCTGTCACTGGCCCGCGATGTGTGGCAGCTGAGGACTCAGACAGCAGCTGAATGCAGATGTCCAGCAACATTATATCAAAAAACACTTCAATAGAACAGCACACACGGGTGGTGAAAATATAGGATGATATGTGAAAGGGATTTTAATAAATCATTCATAGCCAGGCAGGCATCCCAGTGGGTGGTGTCTGACTACTGCCAGGGATAAAAACACAAAAACAGCACAGCTCAGAATCACAATCACACTTAGATTCAAATCTCATACAGCTTCTTTTTTTGTCTAATGGAATAAAACATGGGCCCAAGAGTCGGTCTCCTGCTGCTTGAGTTGCTAACCACTTGAGATTTGTGCATATGCACACACACGCACACACACGCACACACACACACTGCACAGAGTGAGTCTCAGCTCCACCCAAGGTTGGCTCTCTGTGCTTTGAGATGCAAGGCTCCATTTTTAATCTGGCATAGTTCCACTGTGCACTTCCACGCAGCAGATATGCAGTTGTCCAGCTATTAAGTGCCAGCAACTCTCCTACAAGCCAAACCCACAGGCTCCACTTGCTTTTTTAGCATCCAGTGATTCAAAGAGGCTTGCACTTAATTGTATTCTCTCCTGTCCATTCACTTTTTAATTCTCTTAACAGTGCAGCAAGCCGGCAGCATCTCCTTCCCAGCATACCATGTGACAGAGCTTCCTGTAAACAGCAGTGGCAACACAAACAAACTAGTTTCCATCGAAAAACCTCAGATCTTCAATAATGTCTGAAATGAACATTATTTCACTCAATAACTTTACAGAAATATCTCATAAAGTTGCACAATATCCATTTATCGAGGATGCACTTATATTAACTAATATTAGCCTAATGGGCTACAACAAAGGTGGCTATGGTCATTTATTTTTAACCAAAATACAAGGAAAAGCAGACAGAATAATGTCCTGAAATAATTCTCTGCATGCTGAGTTTAATCATAAGAGACAAATGATCAACAGTGGTGGCTGTCATTTTACCTCAGTAATCACAAATCATCCCTCTTCCCTGATCTCCCACTGATTTCAAAACTAATGAGACATGCAATGCGCTGTATGGGGTTAATACATAATCAAGACCCTCTGAGGTCATCCCAACACTGACATCACCCTCACAGCTTATTAGTATGCGTACAAGCTATGTGATAGATGGATTGATTGCACGTTTTTTCCCCAAATTCACAGCCCCTACATCGTCCAACGAAACCTGCTACATGACTGCTTCATTGATCCTGCACTGATGATTTCCCTGCCAGGTGAATTCGCGCACGTCGTGTGCAGAATGCGGGGCTCTGTGGACAGGTGATGGGAACACAGGCTTCCCAAAAAAAAAAAGTACTGCAGTGGGCTGGTCCCGGTTAGGACGCTAAGCCCTGCTCACTCAACCTCCACTTAGAAAAAGCGGGGGATTTCAGCACCAACAATAGCGAATAGGAGATGTTAATATCACAGAAAACTGAACAGACCCTCGAGCGGCATCGTGCTTTGCAAAGAAGTCGAGAGTTGAACGCACACGGTGCAGAAACTTGCGTGCCGGAGAAAGCACTGCAATGCAGACAAGTTCAGTGCGATGGGGGGAACGCCGTGCGCACCTTCCGCAGGACCGACGCGGTTTGCCTCCACACTTTTCTCCGTGCGACCCTCCCAAAACAATTCTTGAGGCTACCGAAATTAAAATAGCCACGACAAGCAGTTAAATTTAATGGTCCGTTTTTCAAGGCTGTCTGGTTTTATCGCACCGTGTGTTGCCCTTCAAGATCTCTACACCCCTGGCTACATTTGGCCCTCCAGTGGTATTTTCCACTTATTACCGACTGTTATCTTGCAACTTTTTCTCACGCAAATCAGAAGCTAAACAATATTCATCATAAGGCATTTAAATACACTTTGAAATATTTTAATAACATCCTATCGGCTGATAACAGATGAACAATTTGCTGTTTCACAAAGACTTACGTGATGAGCAATGTTGAAAACCCAAAAATAAGAGGCATATGCTCAGAATTTTGCAAGTCATCCTTCACTTAGGACACGTTTCTCCGCATAGGTTATCTTAATTGGATCGTAGATTGTTCTGCAGCATCCTCACACCCCCCTTTTAGCCCAACTTTAACTCGCGCAGCTCCAACTCCTCTTCCCGGGATCTCGGGCAGCCTTCTACCGGAGCGGGGACGCGCATCGGATGCTGGTGCTGATGCTGCGCTTCGCCGAGAGCGCGCACTTCTTCTTTTTTTATCCTTTTAAATTGTTTTATTTACATGACCGTGATGTAATGGTGTGGCTCCTGTATGATATCATTTGACATATTTGCAAACGTGCTTAACCAGCAGAGTTGTGGACCAGCTAGGAGTCTGGGAGTGGGATTCTGTGGGTCCCTTCCACAGAAGTCTGGATGCAGAGGAGACTGGATGGGAGGAGGAGGAATCCAAAAAAAAAAGAAAAACTTTTTCAGTCCGCTGCAGATTGACAGATTTTTTTTTCCAAAACAGTTTGAAAACTATTGCATTTAAAAGGATGTCTTCAATCTCCAAAAAACGTCTTTAAAGTGGTCAGAAACAATAACTATCCATGCGGGCTGTAGATCAATCACTAGTGCAAAAGCTTTATTCCTCTTCTCTTTCGCCTTGGCATCTCATATCCCCCTCTGGCACACTTTTCATAGCTGCCAACTGGCCGCCAAGAGCGTACTGCACTAGTGAGGAGATGGTTAAGAAGTCTCTCTTTCCAGGAAGGCAGAACTGCACTTGAATCTCAAAATAGAATTGAAGTCCTTTATATCTCGTACGCATCAGCGGCAGAACCAGAGAGAATAACAATAACAAGCCAGCAGACCAGCAGGCTGCACTGTTCTGCACTTTATCTGTCTGACCTTGTCCAGGTACTCATTTCATGCAAATGCATTTACAAAAATGCCCAGAGCAGAACAGGTTACGGGATGATGATGCCAGCTGTGCCTGAACTCAGACTCATATACACACACACACATAAAGGGGGGGGATGGGGGCGGGATGAGACTGAGTTAGAGAGGGATTTGTGGCAATGGGTGGCACATTGACTTCAAAATAAAAAGGCTTTGGGATTAAGAACTGGGTTTGTGGGACGGCCGTGTGTCAGTGATGATGTGAGATTGAATGCTCGGGCCAGTGTGGGATTTACCGTGTTTTCAATCAAATCAGATTGTCAGTTTGTAAGCTCCCTGCCACTGGTTTCACCCCCCTGAAAAACCATAAGAGTACAGAATTATAATTGTAGAGAGAAGACAATGGCAAGTGACAGAGGAGAGGAAAATAGGACATCAAATCAGCAGGGGAAATTGGCCACAGAGGCAGTCAGGCACTGCAAAGGTATCTAAATAACTGACACAAGACGGGTATTAAAATAGATAAAGTGAGGTAATTCATCTCAATAACAGTGGAAATCAATATATTCCTTAAGTTTTCTGTATACTCAAGAGAGGTTTTCTTTATTGATGGAGTGCAGTGATCCACACTACTGGATATACTCAAACAAGGTCCAGCGGCATCTGTAAGTGTATAATTATTCCATATATTTGCCTTGTCAACTGGCTTTAACACAACACAGCTTGTATAAAGTGTATCATACACTAATTTAATGATAAAAAAATCTAACAATTATTTATGTCTTTAGTGAGTCGTCTCTATTAGATTATCACACAACATCAGTTGGTTGAATAAAAACTGAACATGATCGTTAATAGCTGCTGTTCTGTTGTCTTTAGATGACACATCTGCACCTAGCTTATAGATGTGAGGGTTGCTGTTAGCCTGGATTGCCATCTGTTTTCCCATTGACCTTTTACCTTTGACTTCATGGTAACCCAAGAGATTGCTTCAGATAGACGTAATACCGTCTTGTTGGGGTTAAACTACTCATCTGGGAAAAAAACAACACAAGGGCTCAAGTGATAAACTGATGTTCAGCATTCGGAGGCAGAATTTCCAGCAAACATAAATCAGGCTGTCCAACGATTTACCTCACTCACCATGTCTGCTGCTAAATAATTCCAAAGTATACCAAATCCATCCCAAATTCTCGCATCTTTTTTATGCGTATCTGCCAACAAATATTGAATGTCTCCAAAATATTTGAACATTGATGTCAGCTTACAGGTGGACATTAATATTAAATACATTTTACACACAGGATTCAAACAGGTTAATACAGGATTGAATTGACTCATAAGTTTGATTTTATTTGTGAACATGGGGTTGACAGCATTAAATTGAGATGCAGGTATTAGGGAAAATGTGAATCATAGCAAAAAATAAAAATTTTTCCACAGTATGACTCACAACGTTCTTTCATTTATGTGCATTCAACTAAATTTGCATTTTGCAGAAGCAGCAGCAATTTCCGATTCAAACCTCGACTGACCACTAGATGTCAGGTGAAGCTCAGACTTGGATTTCACACAGCAGCTTGAAGGCAGCCTGCACTGTTTGACTGATATGCTGTTGTCCAAACCTCTCCCACAATCTATTCATCACTTAACTTTATTCTGCAGGTTTTAAATGATGTTTCATGCTGCCAAAAACTTTAAACCCACACATACATTACAAGTGATGGAGGGGAAATGACCTTCGGGTTGATAAAGTGGCTCTGACAGAACAATATGCCGCATCTTTTGCAAGCAATTACTCAGAGAAAACAGCAGAGCTAAAAATAATTGAAAGAAAAACAAGCACACAACATACCGCAAAAGGTCACGCTGTCTTCATCTCGTTCTAACTTCTTTTGAGAACACACACATGCACAAACAAACACAGGTGGAGACCTATGATGGCCTTGTTTCTCACAGGGATTTTTTTTTTTTTTTGGGATCAGATTGTTCTCTGGTCTGCCCTCATTAGCGTTTGTGTGTATTTTCCATGGGGGTACCATCGTGCACTGCATAGGAGTTCTGAGGGTATGAGCATTAAAACACACACACGAAACCACAGACATTCTCACACATAAACACACAGTGTCAAACAGGCAAACATCGGCACACAAACACACTCCTTCTACTCACAAACTGGGGCCATGTCATGATTCACGCCCAAATGTTTCCAAGAAATAATGTTGCTGATCTGTTGTCATGGCTGAGTGCTGCCTGTCATAAAGATGGATGAAGGTGTCTGGTTCTGAGTGATTAGCACTGACTTTATTTATGTGTACCTGTTAAGTCGAACACAAAGCAGAGGTGAGTAATGCTGACGATGACTGGATTCAAAAATGTGTGTCAGAAACTGAAGAATTCAGCAAGTTGTACTCCAGTGGGACAGTAAGACAGGTGTTTGTTTTGACCTCCACCACCTGGGAAGCCAGTGGCCCTGCACACGGGCAGGTGAGCCGCTGTAAACCGGGCTATTCAAACAACCCGCTCTAAGGTGTCCATACACCGGTAAGACCCCCTGCTGGTGAGGGCCAATCCCAGCTGAAAGTAAGCCCAGCAGGGGATGCACAGAGTGGGATCCCACCTATGAAGATCCCCCCTCAGTGTTGGCTCATTTGGTGTGTTCGGGACAGCTGCTGCAACCTGTTCGGTCTCTCACGCTTCAGAGTGGACACACCAACCAGCTCAGTGTGGGACGCAGGCAGAAGCTGAAGGGCATCTTACAAAACTAACTAACTGACTTCTGCGGAAGATCTCAGCTTGACCTAGATTGATTTTTTCGGTAGACAAGTTTACTTTTTGCCTGGAGTTAGACGAGATTATTGATCAGACTCTCATATTGGTGCAATACACATGTAGTTGGATGGGTGCCATGCTATTTTTCCAACAGCCCATTGTGATTTCAGTTTTTTCTAACCCAATAACCAACCATATAACCTCAACTCTTACAAGTAATAAACACAAGCCAGTCAGTCAGGGGGATAGTGAGTGGGTCTTTTTAGACATTTTTTAGACTGGATGCAGCACCCAGTTAGCTCAACAATAGAAACGGGCATTAAGGGAAACAGTTAATGTAAGTTACCTATAATTGTATCTAAATGGGATCTGCCTACCAGCACTTCTAAAGCTCAGTAATTGTCATTATTTAGTGTGTTTAATCTGTTTGAAAACGAAAGTGTTAAAGAGAAAACTCACCATTTTTATGAATGGTTGCAAGAAATGCATTACAATGCACCAAGCCAACTAAGTTAAAGATTTAAGTTTGATACAAGGTAAGCACTATACTATGTGGCAGTCGGGCACCTTGTTATCTTAATATTTAAGCTTTTTTTATCTGTTTACTAATTTGTTCTCTTGTAGATACGTTATAAATCATGAGGCCTTGCTAATGTCAAAATAAAAGATGAAGCAGTAACAGATGTACATTTGGTTTATATTTCTATTCTAGTCAACCTTCTCCATCCATTTTGAAAGGTGATTATGTTGTGTTTGCTTGGAAGCGATTAAAGCACTCATCAGGCTCCACTTTACTCGTTTAAAATAACCAAATAATTTGTGTGTGTCGAAATACAAGTCATGGCACCTAAACCTGTCACTGTGCTATCTTTAAACACATTGCCTTGTTAATGAACACACACATTTTCGTACATTTTCAAAGTTGATTTATTCCCAGATGAGATGACAGATCCACAAAGAGAACAGCACTGACACCTGCAGTAAGTGTACACCAACAACAGCTGCGTCCGAGCGGAGATGAGATGCATGAAGCTGAGACACTTTTGTTTCTCATGTTTGCTGCCAACACGAGCGCACACAGAGATGCAGAGCCACAACCAGTGACATACACACCGTCGGGCTGTGTTTCCCTCATGCAGCAGACACGCTGCAGCTATTTAGTCTGCCTCCCAGTTTGTTTGCCCACCGTCTTCTCTCTTTTGTCGCTCTGCCTTGGCCTTTGTTTGATGTGAACTGCTGACTGTAGCAAATGACAGTTGCAGCTGGGACGATAATGAGTGAGGATGAAAAATGGTCACACCGAATGAAAAATTATGAAGGTGGTCAAGTTGGATAAACAGCGATGTTTGTGTGTTTGTTTTACAAAAGCAACCAACAGAATGGTTCTCTTCACATCCAGTCACAAGAGGACACTGGGAAGTACTCCAGACTTACTTGGTTTCTCCAAAGCATTTCTTAAGGTCAGTAGTTCTTCTGGCCCATTTCTGCAGTGAACTGCGCTATGCACACACATACACACAAGCTGAAATATCTGGCCAGACATGCAAACTGTGTCCTTTCCTTCCTCAGCTCAGTTCCTTGGAGCTGGGCTCCAGCAAAGTACCTTTGGCAGCAGGGCTACAGAACGGCCTGTCCTCTCAATGCTGGGCCCCACTCCACTCAGTCTGTCTGTGGGGTGGGGGTTGGGGCATCTGGAGGGCAGCTAATAGAATGGAGGCCTATTTCTTAAGTGTTTGCAATGATGTCATAGTAAAACCTCTCCTCATGGGTGATGAAGACTGTAATATCCCACTTATTAAAATCAGACATGTCTCTGCCTCCTCTGGATAAAAAGTGAGAGACCATCAATTAAGATGGGAGTAAATATTCTGCCTGATGATGAACAAATGGTGAACGAGCTCAGCCGCAGGCGAAGCCCATGGGGAGTTTGCATGTAGTTTACAGTGAGTGAGTGAAAGTGTGTGTTTGGTGTAGGGACTGGGTGCAGAAATAAAATACAGCCCTTTTCCTCACAGGGTTCATCCTCTGCATCCATGAATGTTGGCCTCTGCACCCACAACAGGCTGAGTCATGGTCTGAAAGAAACATGACACGTCACACACTAGCTGAACATACTTACACAGTTTATATAAGAACATAGATTATCCTAAACACACCCACATTAAACTACCAGTTAGCATTCTCTATTCTTCACTTGTGATGCAGTGTTGAACTAGAGTACAAAATAGTGTACTCCTTTTTTACATTTTTATTTTCATATATTTTAATGACTGACAGGGTTATCTGAGATCAAATCGTTTTAGAAGACAGAACACAATTTGATTTGGTTTGTCTCTTTTTTGATAGTTAAATAACTGGACCATATACGGGAACATTTATAAAGTGAATGCGAAAACACTAGAACATTAATTTTTAAAGGGAAGAAACAACTAAAGCAAAAGTGTTGTAAAGTGGCCAATATTTACTTAACTTTCTGTGAGTTCGGCACTCAAATCTTTGTTACATGTCACCCTCCCCTCTCCGTTTCCATCCTGTCTCCTTCTACTTTGAATTGTCTGATAAAGATGAAAACGTTTCAAAGGCCTCATCTCCTCTCTTCTTTCATCTCTCAAGCCAGCTTATTAACTATGAAAGCAGCCCTCTATTGTGTGCGGTGTCAAATTATGTCTGATGATTTCCTGCTGATATAAATGCCGGATCTCTTTGAACTTACGAACTAAACAGTATAAAAGAAATACAGCAATTCAACAACATAAGTAACTATCCAGTAAATTATCTTCCCATTCATTATCCCAGGCACTGGAGCCTTGGTTTCCTTGATTCTTGCTTCGAGAATTGTTCCTGTTTACAATAATGTTTTAAATGTGGAAGATCACAGAAGTAGGCAGTTTTGGTTTTAGAGACAGGATTCCCCGTGAAGTCGCACAGATACGACCTCGCAAACTGGACCAAAGGAAGAGAAGTTTACTCAGTTGCTCTGTGAAGGGCTGCTGCCCAGACTGAGGTAAAGCAGTGGGCACTTTTTCCATATTCAGTAATTATACTGCCTGTACTGCTAAGAGCCATTCTCAAGGCTGATATCTAAACACAGGAAACAAGAGCGAGACTGAGCACAGACACACACGGCTACTATTCTCCTCCAATAGAAGACTATTTTAAATGATATAAATCCTTTAGTGGTCTATTTTAAGTAGCTCTCCATGGTGATCATCAATAAATATGTTGTGCCTTTAAATTTTCAAACGCTGACTTCTAAACTCTCTGCATTTGATGCATGAGAAGACATGGGCTTCTCTTCAAAAGCACTGCTACATATGCACATGTGCAAAATGCAAGTGCACACAGAGACCACTAATGGTCAACAGGTTCAGATTTTGGCATTGTGTCATCAACTCTGTGTTCAGTGTACTTTCACACAGTCAGCATCCTAAAAATAGCTGAAGGACTTTGGCTCTCTGCCCAGCCTCCCTAACTGTCAATAAGTTATCTCCCAGCTCGAACAAACACTCCACTTTGAAACCCGCCACAAACCATTAAACGCCAGGAGTTAAATGTAAATTGTTCTTATTTTGGACCCACATCAAGTGTGTTATGGTACCAAAAGCTAACTAAACAGCTCTTTGCCTTTTAAAAATAGTTAACAAGAAATAAGAGGATGCATTGGCTGTCTTTGGGAACATGATCCGTTTTTTTATTTCCTCTTTGATGTGCAGATGCCAGACAGTATGGGGGGGGCATATCTCTGATGTTTGCATTGACAGTTGTTGTGTCTCCTTTCCAAGTTTTAATCTAAGCTCTCCAGGCCTTTTATCTGTTCTGGATGACTATCAATCTCGATCAACCCCCCACCCCCCACCACCCCTCTTTCTCTCTGATTCCAGTGCAACTCCTCCTCACTTGACTTTTGATGACGGCTGCAGATAAAGAGGCTTCTGGTATTGTTGACTCCTCTTATTTTCATTCCTCCTTAAGCTGAGGAATGCCTGCTTTTCAAATTCCAGTTATAGGTGAATTGTGGTGCAGAGCTATGAAAAGCTGAATTATATGAATTTTATAAGATAAGGGTGAATAATAGTAGTGGCAAATCTAAATGCTTGCAGGTGCAAATATTTTTATAGAGTTATGATATGATATGTTTCTTTGACAGAAAATAGTTGTAATTGCTTCCCACAAACAGCAAATTGCTGCATTAAACAAAGCACAAGGACCTCACTTGTAAGGACTATATCACTTCCAGATTGTAGAAAATAAGTAGTCAATTACAGATTCATAGTCTGACCAGTTGATTAAGGTATAAAATTTTAATTAGTTTTTAAAAACCTGAGAAGTTTCCCTGTAACATAATTATTCATCCATTGCAAAAGTTTTGCAGGAGGTTCACTGTATTTGTTGACAGGCTGAGCCAGTGTGCAGGAGTCTGGAGCACTAAGGGTTACTGCAATGAAGCCAGGCGAGGAGGGGAAAGGGAGAATGCCAGGGGTTAACTGGGGCAAGAGGGTCAGAAGTTGAAGCTACAAATGTTTTCCCCCAGCCTCTGTGTACCATAGAGTCCCAAGCAACAGATGCACCCGCAACCAGGGTTAGAAACACCTCCCTCCCTGCGGTGTCACCAAAACCGGTAAACACTGTTCCTGAAACACGTTAGGACAGGACAGGACAGACAGAGAGAAAACACTGGACATGGTGTCAATGGGGACTCCCCTGCATGTTTAACAATCCTACTGCTTCCTTTTTTTTAATTCGGGACTGTAACAAGACTCTCTGTGGAAGGACGTGCGTGCAGTTGAAAGGAAATCTTTGCGATTTCTTTATCATCCATTTAACAAGCTATCTTCCATTATCATTTCATCCAATTTTCCGCATATAAAGCCTATCTGTCACAAACGATCCACGTGCACGGCTGGATATTTCACAGTGGGAGCTTTAGGTCAAGTGCTGCTGTAGTTAAAGGGCTCTGCGGCAGCCCTATCCCATTACATGGGCCAACAGTCGTCAAACAGCAGTCCTCTGTTCACTACCCCAAGGCCTAAATCATTGCAGGACCCAAACATGTTGGGCTGGTGGTATATAGGGTGGTGGCACAGCAGGACGAGGGTTAAGTTCAATGCTGGACACAGTAGGGAGGAAATCCTGTCTGAGTCAAAGGTGAGGGGTCCTTGGGGGTCGGTTCCTATCCTAAATCCTTGGTTTGAGGTTGTCAGATAAACTCTGACCTTGGGCTGCTCTTCTGAAGAGAAACTCATATAGATCACCAAAAAAATGGAGCAGCTGCTTTGAACAGACACAGAACTTCTCATTTAATTGTTTCTATATGAGTCTGCAGACCACATAAAAATCTCAGTTTCAAATAAAAACCAGAAAAGGAGAAAGACCCACAGTATTCATCAAACATATCCCGAGATTTGATCCATCATCACCCAGAAAACACTGGAAAGGAAAGCATAACATACATCCATCCAACTGTGAACCATGCAGGGAGCTCCTTGGCAGACAAGATTTCACATCTCTTCCTGTTGACAATCAATCTGGTTCACCAACTTAAGAGTCTGGCTGTGATGCGGGCTGCAGTGAAACAGGATCCTGCAGGCAGAAACTCAAAGGCGAAAGAGTTAGAAAGACAGAGAGACAGAGAGAGAGAGAGACAGTAAAGAGAGAGAGAGAGAGAGAGGAGACCAGGGCACTGCTCTGCTCTGTGTCTGATCAACTTGACATGTGCGACTTGTGTCTACTCCACGTCTCCATTGGAAACCCCACACACCAGCACTAACAGACAGTGTTGTGGGGAGTGGTGGGCAGGAAGTGGGTGGAACCAGCCAGAATATTGACCCCACAGTTAAAAGGGTATTTAACAGCAAAGCAGTGCCATGCCAACTTATTTAATTTACAATAAATATAACCTTAACCCTGTTGTGCTTCAGACAAAATCATGTTTACCTTGTTTTCAGAGATATCTGGGCGAATCTCAGAGCTTTACCACATCAAACATCAACATCCCATCATATTATGAGCCTTCAGTAACTGCTCTTTTACTCCAGATTCATGCTTTCCTCTCCTCTGGCTTCAGGCGAGCCAGCTTGGCCTGTATCCATACTGGGAGCCCAACCAAATCATCTGCCCTTCTCCTGATCTGATGCCTCAGCCCGACACACTGTATCAGGTTATCTTGCATGCATCCAAATGCGTGTACGGGTGTGTGTGTTTGTGTGTGTGTGTGTATGCACTGTGTGTTAATGGAGAATCATGTGTCATCTCATGGGAAGGGGGGGGAGAGAGTGACAGAGAAAAGGGCAGAGGACCAGTTTATCAGAGAAATTAGGAGAATATCAAAGTACTTTCTCTAAATGTTTCTTTTTGCACTAAAAGAGTCAATCACAGACCGTATTTAACATCTTCTGCTGATATGTGTGTTCTATGCTGATATACTTACTCATTTTGTTCAGACTTCTGCTCTTTCAGAAACCATATACGGAGGGAGGGCTTCTCTCTCTTTTTTCACTTTACTTGCGTGGGCCGAGGGAGTGAGCTCTAAAAATAAAACACGTGTTCCTCCAGGTCTGTGGGAGCAGGGGCCCCCAGCGTATTGTTTTGGGATATGGGGGAGGACAAGGGAGGATCTGGCCCAGAGAGAGATACTGCAGAGTGGATACAGACGGAGGGAGAGCGGAGGGGGCTGGGCTGCTGTACTTTCAAGAAAAGTGTTGAGGAAATATTCTCTCTTGCATTCGATTCTCTGCAAGTTGTTTTGTAACATACACTGACATGTTAAAAAGTGTTGAGGAAATAGAAATCAGGTAAACTCGGTTCAGTTGCACAAACAGCCATCAACTCCTTTACCGTAACTGTGTGTGTGGGTTGAAATGTGGGGCGGTGTGTTGTGTGTGTTACTGAAAATGACGTTGTGTATCTGAGATGGGGTGAGGGGTGCTAAGGATTACGGTCCATAACGCTGAGTACCACCCCAGCTGAGAAGGTGCATCCATGAGCCTTTTTTATTGATTTACAAAGCCCTAAAGGAACCAGCAGGGACAAAGGTTAAAAGCATGGGTCAGTGAGCTTTAGCATGCAACACTGCAAAAAACTGCATTTAATGTCTATGCATCTGTTTGTGTGTGTGTATTTTTGGGATAACTGAATCAAAGGAGTGTGTCCACCAAGCAGAAACTGGTAGACCAGCAGCTAAGAGCTCCACTTGGTGAGGAATGAGTTAAAACCAGCTGACTGAGATGTGTGGGGGAAGTTTGCACAGAGCAGAGAAGGGGAAATGAAGGGATATTAAGGAAGAAATAAGCATGAGCGCTGAGGGGGCTGGATATATCACGTGTCTGGATTTAGCACCAGTCCTCCTACCTCCTACTGCTGTATCTTTGTAGACTGTTCAGCAAAGTGCAAGAGGGAAGAGTGGGGGAGGAGTGTGTGTGCATGTGTGTTTGTGTGTGTGTGTGTTTATGTGCAAGAAAAGCAAGAGAAAGAGAGTAAAGTAGGAGAAAGAACAAGATATACAGGAAAACATGACGAGAAGACATGGAGCTGTAGCTAAAAATTGAGGCTAATTAGTGATATCATGACACTACATCTACTCTAACTGTTAATTACTTTTTTTTTTTTAATCAGCCAGTCATGCTATGACATTATCTTGCTATTATCAACTCGATAGGAGAAAATACTCACAAGTACAATAATCTGTGATACTTTAAAAGTCTGCTAATCTAAAAGAATATCACACTCATAACAGTGAGGTCTGATTAGAACACAATTTGAATATATGTACACATGCATACAGAAGTAACCCCACAATGACAGGGGGCACTCTGCAGTACTTTTACTGCTATTACTTTACATTTAAATAATACTTTTGCATCTTTACTCTAACTGAATATTGAATGCAGGACTTTTACTTGGAAAGACGTATAGGCTGTTAAAAGTGTAGTATTAGTTATTTTGCTTTAATTATTTGAGTACATCTTTTAATATTGGTGATAACATTAAAAACAGTGATTACAAAACACCAAAAACTGCAGCACAGGAACCAAAAACTAAATTTTGTGTGTTTTTATGAGCAACATGTCTGGATTGAAATACAAACTAATTCTAATCAAAGTACAATTTTCATATCTGTAACTGTGGGGCGTTTATATGTTGTATAATATAACAAGGCAGGGGATTTAGTAGAGTTTTAATCCTTTTTCATTCAGTTAGAAATAAGATTTCCTGCGTAAACACCAAATAAATGACGAGGTTATTGCAGAAGTACCCACTTTGTAGACAGTGTTGCCGAGATATCACGATATTTTGGATGATTTTCTCATTATCATATCTACAATAGGACGTATAATGCCTCGTCAGTGTTGAGGGGCGTACACTATGGGCGTGTCACCCCGGGGAGTGTCTGTCTTCAGCCAATCAGACATGAGTAGCGAGGTCGGTGGGCGTGGTCACCCCTCCCACACCATCCTGTCCCAGCTGCAGCACGCTTTTGTTCAAACTCAGAAGACAGACAGTCGGTTCTTTACAGAAGTGCGCTTTCATGTTTCCAACCAAACGGCTCCATAAAACGCTGACAGCCAAAGAGTCGCTCTCGTCAGTCGCACTTAACTCAATTCACTTTTTAACCTTCAGTTAGAGTTTTAGAAACTAATTTTCAGTTGTTTTTTTTGTCGTACTTTGATCGCGTGAAGCTGATCAAACAAAGTCAGCAAGGTGTCGCGAGCAAGTTAACTGGAGACCTGGAAGAGAGGAAGACTGAATCCTTTAGGAGGATTGTATTCCCCTTTTGTTTTTTGGGAGTATGACTGCTATCATGTACAGTTAATAGACATTTTACATGTTCTTTGACCGAGAGGAGAGACTACTCCTATGCTACCCTTCATCATCCTCGCTGGATATCTATGGAGAAGCTGTCCTGTATGCTCTCACGCAGCTGTTGGAGTTACTTGCGGCGACACCGTGAGTGTTGAATTCACCGACCTGGATAGCAGAAGACGACACGCTTAACCTCATTTGAATGCCTTTGCAAGGGGTTTGCTGGTTTCTGTGCTGCAGGCAGGGCTTCAGTTTGCTCGGACGGGACTATGGGGAGAAAGAAGAGGAAGAGTCTTTTGAATTGCGCAACAAGGAGGACTTGACTCCCAATGGACGGGTAAGAACTCTCCACCTGCACCACACAATAACTCATGTGCATGAATACTTTACACTTACACTTCACAGCACAAGCTTATTTACTGTATACAGTAAAATATCAAGTAGTTAGTTCTACTAATGTATACAACTACAACTGAATAACTTATTTCAGGGGTTAATTTTTATTTTTTGCAAACAGATGTTCACAGTTCTTGAAATGAAAGGTGTCACTTCTGAAAGGCAACATTAAAAGTCTAATCTTGAGTTTTTCACTATATTTTCCACATTTTGGCGCAGATATGCTGCAGGTTTATTTTTTATTAAGTCAGCTATTAACTCTTTTTTTCTATGCAAATCATCAACTTGTTCAATGTAAACCTCCACAACAGAGATGCAGGTCTCAGAAAGTGCTGCTGCTGCTGCTGCTGCTGCTGCCACAGATCACTTTGCATGATCTCCGGAGGCTTAGGCAACATTGAGCAATCACACACATACACACACTTGAACGCGCGCACACGCTCTGATGCAAGCTGTAAAAACCCAGTGTGTTGAACTGATCCTGTGTGTTTGGCCTCCGTCCGCTCAATTGCAAATAAGACTGCGGCCTTGTCTTCTCTGTAATGTTAGTCATCTGATCAGCCACAGAGAGTTCAGCATTGTCCACCCACTTGTGAGGGGGCATTGTTGCCTTGTGTTGAGGTAGGCTCTCTCTGTATGACCCAACGTGCAGCTCTTTATGTACAGTTTCTTAGAAAAATCCGTTTTGGAAAATACTTATTGGGATTTTGTGCTTTTGCTTTCCAGTCCATGTCCATGGAAGTTAAGTTTTTTAAATGTATTATTTGGTATCACAGGTTTGGATGTTCTATACTGCTGAGAGATGACTTGCATTAGCAGCATGGCCTTGTAGATGAAAATAATACCCCCTGGAGCATTTTGCATAGCCTGCTTATCTCCTTTTTGGTCCTTTTGTCTGCTGGCAACCAACCAGTGCGACTCCACAGCAATTTGCATGAAAACGTCAGGAGCAGATAAGTTTTACACAGTTATAACCTCAACAGAAGTCTAACAGTTCCAGCAGCCACCAGATAAGAGCAACATCTGTCGCTCAGGGGTATCAAGAGAGGTGTTGGTGTGTAGTGCTCTTCTTCTTGGCAAACATCTTTGTCTAAGGTCATAACGTACCATCTGCCTGGCCAATGGTGTTCAGAGAAAGCCAGCTGTACTCCATATTCACAATCAATAGAAGAGCAGAGTAACGTGTCCCAAAGGAGGCGTGATGGCCTTTTAAAGGGAGACACAGTAACTTTCCTGGATCTCTCATTAAAATGCAACCTGGGCTCCATCTGCAGAATTGTGCCCTTGTTGGATTCTCAGCTTTGTAGTTTGCTTATTAAATTGCAGATGTGATTTTTTAAAAAGGAAATCTCTTGTTTTCTAAAAGATATTTCCCATTGGATGCTGCTACATTTTAACAATTATTCCCTGAGGCAGGTTCATATTGTGAAAAAGATCTAATCTTTACACATGAAATAGCTGCTTTTATCATTTATTTAGTGTAAACTTATGCATGGCAATGCAAAACTAAGCAATGTGCAGCTCACAGTGCTTTCCTGTCTGCAGAGCTGCCCCTGCAGTGATGTTACTCCGCTGATGAGAGTCTTGCTTCTGTTGACTTCTTGCCCGTAAACATCGTAAAGATGAATTTACTTTTCCTGAGTCATTAAAAAGATATTGTTTCTCTATTAATCTGAGTGATATTTTTCCCTCTAAAGAACAATCAGTCTCAATCCATAGTTGGGTCAGGCCTGTTTACTTAATAAGATTAGTAAATGGGAGGAACCCTTTATTGGCTGATGCAACTGACAGCCTTAGAACTGCTAACCAAAGGCAGGCAACTGCTCTTATGGACAAACAAGCTCTTTCTTGGAATAAATCCACTCAGGTCCTGTGAAATTATTGATTATTGATTCCAAATGCTCGCAGGTAATCAACCCACTTATCTCAATCCTGTTTCCTCTTGATGAGGGTCACTGGTTTATGCTGGTTGTTGTAACTCTTGTGTCATTAGTTCACACTGAGCCAATAATTAGGGCCACAGCTGAACCACTCCAGGCCAATATCATCAGCTGACCTGCTCTCAGCCAATGAGATTCGCCATGCTTCCCAAAGCCCTCCCCCCCTTAGAATATACAGATCTAACTGGCACTGTTTGACTTTCCACGGTGTCAACAGAGAGGGGGTGGTCAGGGCATGAAGATGGTCTACACCCGAAGGAAAGCCCCTCAGGGCTACTCTCCATCGTTTACCCAGAGAGCTCCATTTCATCCAGAGCTCGACAAGCCGCATTTTCAGACAGCAGGTCAGACCTCCCTGAGTGTTTTCTTGTGTGTGTGTCTTTTGGGCTTTCGTAACACTGAAATACTCCATTTAGCGGACCTAGCTGTCCAACCCCTGCCAGGGATGACCACAGTTACCCACAAGTCTGGTGGAGTCTCCCTCGCTCAAGACATTCAAAACCCTCACCACCATCTCCTGCCTTGTTTTCCAACATGCTGCCAGAAGATGCCACAGTGTGTGTTGCATCCGCGGCACCAAAGCCATAAGTGACACACTGTTCCTTGCCAGAACTCTTCTCGCTGAGGTCGGGATCATGAGTCAGTGCTGACACTTGTGTAAGCTCGGCCCTTAAGAGCACAGGGCCATGTCGGAACCTTTTTCCTGTATGTTTACAGTCAGTCAAAGAAACTGCTCTCCAACAGCTGCCCAAACAGTCACACTGAGCTGAATGCATCCAGTGTTGGGACAGCGAGGCTCTAATTTTAGGATAGGACATCCGTCATTCTCTCTTCTTTCCATGTTTCCACTGAAACTTTATTCAGTTTTTATGTAACGTGAAGTCACGTTTACCAATAAACTGCCGCCACAGAGTGTGTTTAGGCCCGCTCAGTTGTAAGTGTGGCCTCGGAGCACCGCAGCGCGTCCTGTTACTTGGAACAAACGGGCACAGTACGGTTACGCAGAGAGCGGGACCCATTAACCGTCACTGCTGCCCTCTGTCTTCAGAGGTGTCACGGTACGTTGGTTTATATTTGGTTTCCGTTGCGTCTCTGCCTCACCACCTCCAGGCCACACATCTGGTCTTCAGGCCGACACTGGCTGAGCCCAAGCATTTCCTCCTGGTTACTCAGCCTCCCAGGAGAGCTGAAGGGAGAGAGAGAATGAGAGAGAGAGAGAGCGTGGATGGGGGAAGGGGAGAGGGGAGAGGGGGGGTGAGAGCGGAAGTCAGCCATGGAACGAACACATCACGGCATCTCTCTTTCCCTCCATGCTCCGCTCTAGTCTGGAGTGATTCATCCCCTGCCCGTCCAAAGGGAGAGTTTTTGCCAGGGCTCTGCATCGCACGCTATCCTTGTTCCTCATCCCACAGCCCATTAACTGTATTGGAAAGCTATTTTTCTGTAAATTGTCACGTTTTGTGGGGAATTATGCAAAATATCCTAACTTGATCTACCTGACTCATTAGTTTATCGATCGCCTGATTAGTTTATTTCATGGAATTAGAGCTTTGCAGTCGGTTGATGTGATTAGTATTGATTTGTCATTCTCTGGCATGGCTGTCTGTCTGCGTTGGTTAAATCATTTATGGTTAACAGACATGGGTAGGGAATTACCGTACACACATTCCTCCATTCACAAGCTGCTTTCTGACACTGTTCAGTTATTCTTGCCTGTCTGGTTTGACTTTTACAGTACCTCTCCCTGAGTTAAACATTAATCAAGTCTAATTATCTAAACCCTCATCTTTTCCTCATTTGCCTCAGAGCCCATCTGCTTTATAAATATAACACAGCCTCCATGCTAGCCTAAAAATTTGCAGTTCATGTTTTCTTTGTTATTTTTTCAGCCCTGCAAAAAGAAGCAATAGTCTTTTCTTTTTTTTTTTTGCAGGGCAAGGGCTATACTTAGGCTAGTTTGCCCAGTAGTAAAGTGTGGTGTGTGAACTGTAAGGGGCCCAGAGCTGACCTGGATAGTATTTCAGGTAGGCCAACAAGCCCAAGCTGGGCAGGGGCCGCCACAGGAGCTGGCTCAAGGCTGTGGCTCACAGAGACAACAAGTCAGGTCACGGGGACACACAGAGCTGCCTAGCACACCAGGGAATTAGTCCAAATTGCACACGGGCGAGCTCTAATGTCTGATGGGGTTTTCCAAGGTCAGGACGGGAATCCAGGGGCCCGAGTGCTGTGAAAGGAAACATCCTTTCCCATCTTCTGCTTAACAGGGGAGTCCCGAAATGAAAAGTTCATTGTTCAACCCATGAAATTTGATTTTACGTGTCTGCCAGTGGCAGCCCCATTTGTAGTCAGCAGAAGCACAAAGCCAACAGTTTCCAAATAAAACTGACGTCCAAAAATGAGGGAATTCGATTTGATATGAGGAGCTGGCTCACAGTTAGGTAACTTTTACAACACTTAGCTAGTATTTTTTTAAAAATATTTTTGGCTGTGTACATTGGATAATCATGATAAGTGCACCGTCATTTACACAAAGTGCAGTTTTTACACCCCTCCACCCACCGCAGGTCTCTTTGTCTTTCTCAGTTGTTTTTATAAAGCTGACAGCCTTCTTATCACCAACTTGTGACACTATAAACATGTAGATAGAAAAGATGAAGGCAGCTGTTCCTGTTATGCATGCATTTCTAAAGACCAGGGTTATTTTTAGGTTAAGAAACTTCTCAGAGAAAAGGCCGATCCGAGTGAAAGCGTTTCAGGGTTTCCTGGTTGGGGTGCACGCAGCTATTGCACAAAAGGTTCCTCTGTTCCCCGACTCCTACATTAAATTAGCCTGTTTTGCATGCCATATTATTTCCCTCCACCGGCTCACCCCTTGCAAGTGAAAGCCAAGCATTACAGGAACAGAGCAGCTATGTGCTGTGACTGCCAGGAGCGGCTGCATGCTCTACTGTAACATGGCCACCGAAGGCAAACGAGTGAGGGATCACTCCAGCCTGTGGACCACTTCTAAGGACGGACCACTGTTTGTGTTACATTATCATCTATTTACCCTTTTCTCTCTCTCTCTTCTGTTGACAGAGTCCAACTGAGGTGACCGTTTCTCAACCAACTCACACAGCCAATGGAACGAATGGGTAAGGAGAGAGGGGGAGAAACAGATTTTTTCTTGACCCAGATTTTAGAATTTAGGAAGTCAGAGTTCCTTATTTTACTGTCACACTTCCTCTTATGGCGGGGGGGGAGTTTTCATATTTGTTCTCGTGCAGGCTCGTGTAGGTTTAGGTCACCTGATCTTTCACTTCATCTTGTAGCGTGTGTTATCCCATGGGGCTCTCCTCATGTGCCTAGCCATGCCACATGTGCCTAACCTCATAACCTCATAACCACACGCACACCCACACACACACATAAGCTCACATGTGCACATGCATACAAACTGTTACGGCTCACATGTTTGTTGACATATGATCTGTGTTCCTTAAGTTTGCTTGTGGTTAATGCTGTCCATTTTCACCTGATCACCTCCTGACATGTTGGTTAAGCTGTTTTTTAAGGGCCACACTGAGCAATAATCTGTCAGTCCTCAGCTTAAATGGTTGCAACCCAGCGCAGTCGTGATACCAGCCGAAGTCAGACAAACACAACCGAATGCTCCGTAAGTTTGAAGGCCTGCTTACAAGGACCCACTCTGTATCTCAAGAATAATGAAATTCAAATGGTCATGTGGTCGACGAGCGAATGCAAGTGCCAGTGAAAAGAAGTGATTCATGGACGGCTTGATCCAGACTATTAGTGCAGGGCTGTGATCTCAGACAGTGATGTAGCCCGGCTCTGCTCCTCTCTGTCTCTGGAATCATGCCCTTATCACCCCCCCTTCCCACCCCCACCCAACCCCTCTGCCCTCATCCACAATCTCCACTGTGCATCTGCCGACTCACAGGCAATGAGTCACGGATCGACACGTACGACCGTCGTACACTACCAACGAACTGACGAGGGTCTGCAACAGCTCTCGACTGGAAAAAAAAAAGCCGCTTCAGGAAGTGGGTAGGGGAGCTGCAGCTGAAACATTTTTTTGCTGCAGTCATACAGGACATGCTGTCTCTTGAGGCTTGAGGGAAAGAAGGAAGGGAAGGCTAACTGCACTAGGTGACTCAGTCCTACCTCAGCAGCACTCCCAGAAAAGGTGTGGCTCGAGTGTGTGTGTGTGTGTGTGTGTGTGTGTGTGTGTGTGTGTGTGTGTGTGTGTGTGTGTGTGTGTGTGTGTGTGT